>CAXIIO010001425.1:0-158278 GCA_964028335.1 Altica lythri | reverse complement strand
AAAAATTTTTAATAAAAAGAAATATTAGGTATTCACATAAATTTGCCAACAAGATCTTGAATAGACTACGCATACCCTCAGGATTACTATCCGAGTCTATGCCCCAAGATGACATGCCAAAAATTGAACTTTGTAAGAAAATTCACCAGAAAACTGGGAAGTCTAAATGGGACAAAAACAACATATTGAGGCTAACCCAAAATGCCATAAAATATTATACATACGACTGCAAAACAGATGGTGGGACAGGAGCAGAGGTTTTTGAACCTAGAGCCAAATAGTCAGAAAACCTGGGTGGATACCCAGGCATTTTTCAAGCGAAAATCAAAGAGATTGAAAAATGTGTAGAATTTACAAACACAATCAGTAAAAAGATGGTCTGGAAATGCCCAGACAAACTAATTGAAATAATACGAAATTAATACCAATACTCTCTTATGGGTTCCAGGGCACATAGAAATAGAAGAAAACAATACAGCAAATAAATGTGGAAAAAAAGCAGAAACCCCATATTTAGGACTAGAACTATCCTATAAAATCAGCAGTAGTACAGTCTTCGAAAATCTAAGAAAAGACGTGGATAGAGAAAAATCCAAGTACTGGAAATCTATAACCAGAAGAGATCTTTTAGCTATATTAACACTTGCATTTTCCTCAACTCTTCGGTTAGATGTCACCGAGATGAAGACACAACGTACACTTTGACAAGTTCCAGATATATTGGTCCTCATCTGACTAATACCCTAGTAACGACCGCAATTACGGACCTTATTAAACAAAATTTTAAGGAAATTTCATCTATCCCTGGGATAAAGCTGCTGTTATTATAGACTCAATCCAAAGATGTTGGATGGAAAGACGCTAAGAAATTGTCCAATTATGACTTTTTTTAAAAAATACTTAATAAAAAAAAGAGTGTACGTGTAACCTTTACGCGCGATTGAAGTAAAACTTTTTGACGTACGTATCGGAAAATAAATATTTAATTACAATTTAATCATATTTATTGCCTATATAATTTACAAAAAAATGAGATGTTATATTTATATTATTCATTAGAAATAGGAATTTGAAAGTTATCATTATTTTTTTTATATATGAAATAATAGGTTTATGATAACTAAAATGTGAAACATAGATTTTACTCTCTAAATACCATTAATGTATTTGAAACCGTTTGAAAATTTCATAAATAAATTTCGAAAATTTAAGCTCCTCCCATAGCTGAAATTACACAGTTACTTCCATCCGAATCTTCCGTTAGAATCTAACGTTAGAGTTGCCCCTAGTCGCGCCTAAAGAAGTTTTGCTTGAATAATAAGTAAACAATTTTAAAAATATACACACATTACGTTTCGAATGTGTGATTTTGTAGCTGTATCTACCTTATTGTAATACAACACAAGAGCCTTCGATAGTTAGATAACCATTTCATTTTGTAGCATTTTATAGCATATTTAAAATTTAAAATCCTGAGTTAAGTTTGTTTCCTTCACGTCTACGAAGGATCTGTTATTGGTGGTAAAAGATCAGCCATCTTGACTAGTGGTTTTATGGCCTTTATGGCTACCTAACCAAACCTAAAATAAGTATAAGAAAGTGTTAAAATATTTCAAATATTATTATTTTATGAACAAAAACGTGCAACATGCTTCTTTACTCAACGTAAAGATTCCGTATAAACAATTATTTACTATTATAATATGTATGTATGTATATAAACTTACTTAATCAAATCATAATGAATGTGGCTGTCTCGTCATTTTTTCATTTTTGTCATTTTTCTTCAAATCTTTCTGGCGCTTATAATATGCCCTTTGACGTTCACAATTTCTTTTTCTTTTTAGCTCTTTAAGTCTATAAAACGAAAATAGCTAGGTATAAATAATAGGTATAAATAATTAGGTATAAATAGTGTAATTACACACCAAAAATAAAATGTATGCATATAGATTATAGGTACTCACTATTTTCATTCAATATTTTTTCATCACTTTCTTCATTAATAAATCCACTTTGTTTATTCATATTTAATACAAACACTTTATACACAAAAAACTACCAGCAATGTATTTTGGTTGACAAGATAACAAGCTGTCAATTCATACAATTACAGATTTAATTTTATTTAATATAGTAGGCAGAATCGCATGAGCGCCGCCAGGATTATTTTCAGGGAGGTGCATCGGCATCTACACACTATTATGATATAATATATATAGAATGTAGAATGATTTGGACAGCAACCGCGACGCCTTTAGTTTTTATTCAAACAATAATTTAATAAAAAAATTAAAAAAATATATAATTTTCTGGTAAATTCAGGTATTTTTTCCATAGCAGGGGGGTGCAAGCGCACCCTCGTGCACCCTGCTGCCGGCGCCCATGCAGAATCGTGTCAGGTATTTTGTATTAGGTTTTGTTTCCGGTTTCTGTTATTAGAATGACGTCACGTCCGTTAGAATAACTTTTTTACTCCTAGTCTCGCTAAAGAAGTTTTACTTCAAAAATGTTGAAAGTATAGTTAACATAATATATACTAAGAACTTTAAATGGAATTTATCATAATTGACGAATCGGTCAAAAGTATAGCGTTGGTTAAAAAGTTTTGAAAGCGACACCAATTAACCAGTAGAGGAATCAAAATTTATTGGTTATTTTAATATTTCATCTTCCATTCGAATACACAAAAATTACCATTTAAAATTTTGTATTCATTCTTTGTTTACAAGCTTTACTTGAATTGACATGTATTTGTATTTTGTAACAATGGAAAAAACCGAATAATGTACAGTGTTGAAATTATGTGTTTTGGAAGGTTTATTATCAACAAAAATAGTGCAAGTATTACAGAAATCTGCTCCTTCATTTCCAACTGTGCATCGATGGGTTTTAGAGTTTAAAGGTAATCTTACAAGCGTCGAAGATGAACCACGTAGTTGACGTCCAAAAAGTGAAACAATACCCTAAATCATTGGACAAGTCTATAATATTGTTTATAAATGTCCTAGGTTGTTTAAGCTTAAAATTGCTGATATCATAGGCATTAATAAAAAAGCTGTTCGAAAAGTTAGTGCCGCTTTCATTAATAATTCAACAAAAACTGAATAAAAAACAAACTTTTTAGCGTAATTTAGAACGTTTTAAATTAAATAAAACCGATTTTGTGCATCATTTTATAACTACAGATGAGACTGGAAACTAACATCATGATCCTAAACGTGAACATTTTACATTGAACTGAAGCTGGTTCTTCAGTTCCAAAACAGGTGAAGTTAGAACTATCTGCAAAAATGGTTATGGCATCTGTTTTTGGAGAAATAAAAGGCTTTGTTAATTGACTATGTTGGAAAAAGTAATGGACCAGTTGGATTAAAAAAATCGTAAAAAAGACCCGGTTTACAAAAGAAAGCAATAATTTTTTTTTCTACAAGCATGCGTAAAACAACACTTTCCCGCACGCATTTTAATTCAGAAAATATCTCTTTCCCGCACGGAGTGCGGGAAATACTTTTTCCCGCACGGCGTGCGGGAAAGATTTTTTCCCGCACGCATTTTTTTTTATTAATTAGAGATGTTGTTCGATAACTTTTTTGACAAATTATTGTATTATTATCTTTATCTTGTTGGACTACATACAAATAGTAAAAAAAATTAAGATTATTTTACATGAAAATAGGGATTTTTAAAATGTTTGTTTTTAAAAAAATCATAATTTATTAAATCACCCCTGTAAACCTTATTCAAAGCAACAACAAATTCACCTGTTTAAGTAGGGTGGCTATAGCTGCAGTCGTGTATTTATTGACACTATGAAAGATTTAATTGTCAGAATTGCATCTTTTCAAGTATCTGAATAGTAATCCAGGTGATTTTTAAAGTTTTGATTCAAAAAAATTAAATGGATAATTGCGATGAAGACCTTCCGCACAGTATTTTGGAGGCTGCTGCTGAGGCCAACTTAGAACTCCTTCCTGCGATTTCCAAACAAAGGTATGAAAGGCAGTATGATCATTTTGTTCAGTGGGCTCGTCAAAAGGGAACCAACAATCTAAAAAAAGAGGAAGTTTTACTGGCTTATTTTTTAGAACTAAGTAAAGTTATAAGACCCAATACTCTTTGGTCCCGATTCTCAATGATAAAGGCTGTTATGAAACTAAGAGAAAATTTCGATATTGGCAACTTCTACAAATTAATTACATTTTTAAAAAAACAATCTGTAGGCTTTTCCCCAAAAAAAGCCAAGGTTTTCAATAAAGAAGATATTGCCAAATTTATGGTCGAAGCTCCAGATGATGTTTATTTATTAATTAAAGTGGCCACTATCTTTGGTTTAGCAGGAGCTTGCAGAAGAGTAGAACTCACAAATATAACCTTAGAAAACATCGAGGTTAAAGAAAACTACATCACAATAAAAATAACTGATTCGAAAAATCACTCATCCAGAGCTTTTGTAATCTCGGAAGAAGTAAACAACGGTAGATATTTTAAGCTTATTAAAAAATATGCATCATTGAGACCTTTAAACACACCTCATCGTCGTTATTTTGTACAATTTAAACAAGGCAAATGCACTAATCAATGTGTAGGAATCAACTCATTTGGAAAAATGCCTTCTGAAATTGCGGCCTACCTAAAGCTTCCGGATCCTCAGTGCTATACAGGTCATAGCTTCAGACGCTCTTCTGCGACATTTTTGGCTGATTCTGGAGAAGAAATTACAAATATTAAGAGACTGGGCGGCTGGAAATCTACCACCGTTGCGGAGGGATACGTAGAAGATTCCGAAATAAAGAAAAAGAACCTATGCAACAAAATTTTAACACTAAATGAACCACAACCAGAAGCGCAGGAAGCGTGCCAATTAAACATGACTCCAGCTATATCCTTCAGTGAAAGCAGTAGACGAACTGTGGAGCAACAACTTAATTCGGCAATTAGCCTACAAAAAGCTATAAATTGTACTTTTAATATTAATATTAATAATAAATAATTTCAAATTTTGTTACGTTGTTTGAAGTTAAAATAAAATTTAAAAAATGTATAAAGTATCTTTTTTATGCTTGTAGAAAAAATATTGATCCTAACTCTTGCGGAAATTAACTTTCCCGCACTTAACTGCTTGCCCGAACTCCGCTTCGCGTCGTTCGGGCATCGGCAGTTCGCGTGCGGGAAAGTATAACTTTCCGCACTTGTTAGGATAATAACTATATCAAGACAATGCACTTGTTTACAAGAGTTTGTTGACGATGACTAAATTAAGCGAACTAATGTACGAATTGCTTGAACAGCCACCATTCTTTCTCTGACTATTACCTCTTCGGAAACTTAAACCAATCCTTCGTGGAAAGCGTTTTTCGTCGAATAAAAGTAGCTATTTTGCTGAGGATCATTGGAATAAGTGTGTTCAGGCTGAGGGAGATTATATTAAATAAAAACAAATTTTATAAAAAAATACACATTCTTTCATTTTTGCTTTCAAAACTTTTCAACCAACCTGTATAATGGTATTTTTTTCAAAAGTAAGATGACAAATATAATACTATAGTCAACTGTAAACTTTATAATAATATAATATTATAATTAATATAATAAATAAGCGTATAAACTGGTATATATAAATACTATTCTTAGACATGTATTGTAACTAAATAAGATCGAACTCATTTTCTTATAGTATCTGATTCTGTGTATATATAAAGTGACATTTTCAGCGTTTCTTTTTAAAGGCTCGTCATGAAAAATCCCCTTTCATTAACTGGGTTTAAGCAACGACATCCGGGGGTTGTCAAGGAGGCGGCAAACCGCCTTCAGGACTGTCTTCACATTGATCCGGATCTAATACACGCCGTTTATTTTTTAATTCGGGATTAGAGGGTGCAGTCAAATACTTAAGGAAAAAACTTGTAAAAGAAGTTGATAAGTTACGGATCGTAGTGTTTAATAACATCAACTTATTTTTAAGATGTTTTAAAGTAATATTAGCGTTTTGTAACTTTCGTTTGTCGATTTTCAACTTTTAATTTTTTATTCTATTTTAATTTTATTATAGTTTCTTATTTTATTACAGAAATGATTTTCTTATTAGTCGGTTTATTTTTAGTTTTTTGTTTAAAAAACCGAATACCGTTAAATTACTTCATGTTAACAGTTAAACATTAATTTTTTTATTGTTCACTTACACATTAATTAGTATTGTCGTTTATAAAGCGCACCCTCTTTATAACCAGGGTTTAATCCAAAATGTGGCAGACAATTTGAAATAGTCAAATACATAATGTGCAATAAAGAAGGCAATGGACCGAGAAAATTTGTTAAAACTTCATACTGACTCCGCGAATACATGGTACTTATTCTCTAGATATGTACAAATTAATACAGAGTCCCAAGATCCTTGAATCGAAACCATATGTAGGTACCATACTTAGCAACATTCAAAATCATATTTCTGGATCTGGAAATTTGGGGAGGGGTGAGCTGTGCTCAGCCGGCACTGAGGCCACATATATGACCCATTGTGCATCCTCCCGTGTGTAGGGATATCCTCATTTCAGGCTGTCACCAGGCCTAGTGTTTTAAAAAAGGTGATGAGCCTCCCGAAGGGGATCTCCCTGACATCGGCTAGTGTAAGCCAGTACTCGCCCTACACGGATCTTCTGATTTCATAAAAAGCAAAGCAGTCATACATTATGTGTTCTACTGTTTCCTCTTCTTGTTCGCAGCCTCTGCATAGCGGCGATTCTGTTAATTTCATGCTAAAGAGATTTTGTCGCAATTGGCAATGACCTGTCAAGATTCCCACAGCTGTTCGGAGATTTTGTCTGGTCCATGCCTTAAATTTTTTTGCTGTTTCCTTGCCAGGATGAGGTAATAACTCTCTGGCCAGTCTACAGTTCTTAGTTTCATCCCAGCACTGTATAAAGTTTTGGTGAGAGTGCTGTTTGATAAGGTCCACGACTGCGGACAATGTTAGCTTGGTAGATGGGCGAGGGCTAACATATTTGTAGCCCGCAGCCCTCCTTGCTAAATTGTTTGCAATGCGGTTGCCTTTAGAGTTCCCATGTCCTTTGATCCAGCTGAGAGTGACCACGTTATTCTGGCTGGCCTCAGTTAGAGATTGGTGACATTCTAGTACTAAACTTGAAGTGAAACGTGGTCTATTCAAGGTCAGTAGTGCTTGTCGGCAGTCTGTGTATATATTTATATTTCTGACTGTGATGTTCCTATTGATTAATTCTTTTGCAGCTATGGTTATGCCTGTGAGTTCTGACTGAACCACACTTGACAAGCTATCCATGGCCCATTTTGTTTTTAGGTTTAAGGATCTAGAGTAAATTCCACATCCCACACCTTGCTTTGTTTTTGATCCATCCGTATATACGCTCAGAGCGTTCACTACGTTGGGGTCTGCTGTCTTGTTTGTTAATATTTTGTAGGGTTTGTCAAAGACAAATCTTGGTGCGACGGCATCCGTGTCTGCCTGTAAGAGTAGTATTACCTTTATGGATTCCCTCCACAGACTCTCCCTATGGGTGCCACTCCCTACAGTGGGTTTGATACCAACCGTGCGAAAGCGTACCATGGTCATCAATGCGACCTCCTTAACAAATATGTCAAGGGGGGTGAGACCGAGTATGACTTCCATTGCGCTGGTCGGTGTGCTTCGCATGGCTCCTGTTACGAGAAGGCATGCTGATCTTTGGATTTGGTTTAATTTTTTGATAGCTGTCGTTCGTTTCACTTTAGGCCACCACACAACAGCACCATATGTTAGCATAGGTCTTATGATTGCCTTGTAGATCCACATGGTGACCTTGGGGGATAATCCCCAGGCCTGTCCTATGATTTGGCATATTTAATAAATATACAAAATTATAATTTACCAAGAACCATATTGCCGACTCTAGCTCAGCACGGTCGTGGATGAACTAAATCAAGAGTTTGCAGTACTTCCTAAAATCAAGGGGTAAGGTCGTCAAGTGCAAACTACACAAATAATTCTCAAACTTTAGTTTGTGTTCTTTATTTTAAAAAGTTGAATGTGAGAAATATTATAATAAAATTCGTTCGTTTTTTAAAATCAATAAATTTCTTAACCTTCGCTATTGATGGAAGGTAGATAGCAAGTCCTCGGCAATAGTTCTGCTGATGTGATGTGGTATAATTGTCATTCTGCTACCTCTGGTGAAATCTAACAGCTTAAAATTCGGTGATCCTTTAATTTGGAGAATCTCAAGGAATTGGTAAATTTTCAGAATCCATAATACCGCGAAGCCGCGAGAAGCTCTGCTTAGTATTCTTGTCGCCACTTTGATAAAAACGACCGATTTAAAAAGGAAATTGTTAAATAAATAATCCCTAGTAGACGTTTACCCTAATTATCTTAAAAGAAAATGATTCCTGTAAGAACATGTGTTTTAAACCAGTACTAAAATGAAATAACAAAAAAACGCAATCTGATTTTTGGCAAAATCCCGAATAAAAATATAAGAAAAAAATGACATAGAGTTTGATATTTCAATTGTCAGTTTGACAAAATCTCTCTCATTAAGGTCGTGCTAAAGGATAAAGTAAGTAAGTGTCACATGTGACATTTGTTGACCAGAAAAGCTAAATCATTTGTTACCATACATAGCTTAGAGGTTAGAGCATTGCAAATTCAAGTCCTTCTGGATGCGACAATTTTTTAATTTGTTCTTAATTTAATATATTCTTATTTGTATAGTTTCTAAACAAATTAAAAACAAGAAATAGTCTTAAAATAAGCATTAGAAAAAGTATTAGCAGTTAATCTTTATTTTTACTTTTTCATGGTTTAAACCTTTAAGATTTTCACTTTTGTTACAAGGTGTCTCTATCATATCTTCCATTTAAATTTTTTTTATATTAGTCCATTTGATTTATGCCTTAACGAATCAAGTATTAAGTAGAAAAGATTGGAGTTTTATGTATCCATGGATTTGGTTTTTATTCTCGAAAATAAACTCTCTTAAGTAGACTTAACAATATTAAAATGCGAAATTATTGATAATTATATCTTCCGACTAGACAAAGAACTAATAGGTTTTTCTCCTGTATTACTTGAACCAAATTAGCACGTCCGTGGCGAAAACGAAATGAGATGCGGGTGGTAGGTATAAAGTATTTGGAGCGGAGGTGGGTGTCTTAATATTTAGCAAGGTCCTTAAGAAAGGGTGGGTGTGCGGCAGGCAGCAGCGGTCCCTCGGGTGGAGTAACACTAATTAATGAGAAGGGTTGCAGGTTGCTAAATACACGGGGAAATATTTGCAGGTCGGATTAGCGATGGAAGCGGCATTCGCCGCTGCCGCCACCAGGTTTCACGAACTAATGCCACTAACGTTTGTTTGTCTTATCACCAAAGAAACGATAAATGTGAATAGAAATGGTTATGGAAATATTTCTCTTGTTGACATTCAGTAAATAGTACTAAATAATAATAATGAAAAAATGGAAATTCAATTATAATCAATTTCTAGTGTTTGAAGACGATTTTTTTAGTTTTCATTAAAAAATGACACATTAATTAGAAATAAGGGCTTTTAAAATGTTTTAACAAATTCTAAAGAACTAAATAAAATAAACAAGTAAATATATATAAATGTTAATATACGTCATAAAAATTAAGCAAAATTAATAAAACAAGTGGGAATCTAATTCGAAACTTCACAAACGTAAAAGAAACTAAAATGTTGAATCACTTTATACTGTCAGTTTTCCATCATATATGTATTTCGTGAGGTGTGTGGTGTGTGTACATCATAAAAATTAACCCTCATCATTTGTTTCTAACGCGCCAAAAAAAGTATAAAAGAATATTTTAGTGCCACGTAACAATGAAAGTTTGATAAATTACAATATAACAACGTAAGTGAGTTTTTAAAATTAGTGATAAAGTATAAAATTAAAATTTTCCCGTATGTTAAATTAATAAAATTCTTATATCAATTTCTACATAGGTAGTAGCAACTTTTAGAGTACAGTCTGTTGCCTGTATTAATAATAATTTGAGGAGAAACTTTCCACATAGAATATAATTTAACAAAAAAATGACTCCTTACATAAAAGTGAAACACCTACGAGGCACTAAAGAGTCAGGTGAGTCTTGTGAGTTTGTGCGATTGACGAAAACATCAAAGTACTTAAAAATATTTGAACGAGCAAGTGTACCATATATTTGTCATCGCTGTAATACCTGTCCAGCATATCTTGCTTATTTCACAATGGTCGGCAATTGGTCCAAACAATTAATCAATTAAGGGAAAGGATCTAATCGCAAGTGTAATTATTGAATAATCTATGGTAATTAATTTATTATCAGTGGTAAAAAAAATATTAGCATCAATAATAAAAGCTTCGTTTATAGATTATTATCCTTCTATTTAAACTGTAAACACCAATACACAAAGAAACAAATGTTCCTAAATTATAACCAAATCGGGGTTAAATCTGATAAAAAGCGACTACAAAAGTTGTATATGCTGACTTTGCCGTATCGCCCTCTTCTCAAATGTAATATTCAGCACCCGAGGTTTCCAGAGCAGACTTGATATCTAGGCATCCCGCGGGAAACACAAATATGCAATATTGCCAACATAAATTGATTCTAGATACGTTCCCCGGTCTCCTCATTTAACAGGTTTTCAAAATATGGGGTGCCAAGTTAATATTTACTACCTCGAATTCAATACACTCCGATATTGCCGCCACTACGGTACCTCTCCCCTGTTGGCTAAAAGTAGACTTCCGATATTTTTAGAATTCTAATTCATACATCTGAAATTATATTTTTATAAATTAATTTTTTATACCTACAAAATTAAACAAAGGACAGGTCATTTCGCACGAGAAATTAGTTAGTAGAGACTAGAATAACTAACTAGTTTGATGAGAGAATTATTATTTTTTATCTATATAGATAGTTTTTCCACAATGGCAATCAAAAGCATTATTTAGGTGAAATAGGTACTTCTCTTTTAAACTGAGCCAAGTGGCAAAAAACGTTATTGATAGAATTAATTTAATTACTGTAAGTCCTTTAGAACACACAGACACACAGCTCTTAAACCCATACTGGTGCTCCTTTTGAATTCTAAAATAAAATCTGAGCCGTAAAAGTTCGAACATTTACTGCAAATATTAAAACTATAAGAAACATCACTCAATGATTCAATATAAAAAAACCCAAATGACAGTTTTTATATTTACCCACAATGAGAAAGCTTGTAGCGATATTCTTAAAAAATGGCCCTTGGTAAGCCAGGCGCATCAGTAGATTTATATTAATTGAATATATTAAAAGTATACGTTTCAGAAAAAAATGTTTTATATAAAAGTTGCAGGCCTCTTTAAAACAAACAAAAAAGTCCCCTAACATTTTTTTGTACAGGGTGAAGTTTTTTTCCATTTTGATTTCATGTCACGCCCAAACGCCGTACCGATTTGGCTTATTAACGAATTTGACCGAGATTTTGGGACGATTGATTTTTGTACCAAATTTCAGTTCAACCCGTTAAGAAATGCGACCGCTATCGTGTCCACAGATTTCGTTATATCGGAACTATACATACATACATATATATATATATATATATATATATATATATATATATATATATATATATATATATATATATATAAGGGGAAAATTATTGGGCATGTACGCAAAAAGGATCAATAAGGCCACGAGTAGGAATGGTAACCGCAGACATGCATGTTTCTGGCTCATTAGCCGTCATCAGTGCGGCATAACCAAGTAGGGTATTGCACTTGGCTAGCAAAAGTGTTGGGTACTTGGGAGCAAAGGATGTTGGGGAAACATGTGTAAAGAAACATAAAAACACAAAAACAACGAAAGCTCACACAGGAGTCCTATCGCCATTTTGTGCTTTCGGCTAGCTATGCCAATGGGTTTTCGGCTAGCAACCAGCGTCGCAACGTTGGCGAAATGGACTCATTGTGTGAGCTTTCGTTGTTTTTCTGTTTTTATGTTTCTTTACACATATTTCCCCAACATCCTTTGCTCCCAAGTACCCAACACTTTTGCTAGCCAAGTGCAATACCCTACTTGGTTATGCCGCACTGATGACGGCTAATGACCCAGATACATGCATGTCTGCGGTTACCATTCCTACTCGTGGCCTTATTGATCCTTTTTGCGTACATGCCCAATAATTTTCCCCTTTTGTTTATATTAATACGCATTTTCTTGGCACTTTGTTTATTTCATATCCTGGGCTTAGAACAACTCAAACACAATGAGTCCGTTTCGCCAACGTTGCGACGCTGGTTGCTAGCCGAAAACCCATTGGCACAGTTAGCCGAAAGCACAAAATGGCGATAGGACTCCTGTGTGAGCTTTCGTTGTTTTTGTGTTTTTATGTTTTTTTACACATGTTTCCCCAACAGCCTTTGCTCCCAAGTACCCGACACTTTTGCTAGCCAAGTGCAATACCCTACTTGGTTATACCGCACTGATGACGGCTAATGAGCCAGAAACTTGCATGTCTGCGGTTACCATTCCTACTCGTGGCCTTATTGATCAATTTTGCGTACATGCCCAATAATTTTCCCCTTTTGTTTATATTAATACGCATTTTCTTGGCACTTTGTTTATTTTATATTCTGGGCTTAGAACGACTCAAACACAATGAGTCCGTTTCGCCAACGTTGCGGCGCTGGTTGCTAGCCGAAAACCCATTGGCACAGCTAGCCGAAAGCACAAAATGGCGATAGGACTCCTGTGTGAGCTTTCGTTGTTTTTGTGTTTTTATGTTTCTTTACACATGTTTCCCCAACATCCTTTGCTCCCAAGTACCCAACACTTTTCTAGCCAAGTGCAATACCCTACTTAGTTATGCCGCACTGATGACGGCTAATGAGCCAGAAACATGCATGTCTGCGGTTACCATTCCTACTCGTGGCCTTATTGATCCTTTTTGCGTACATGCCCAATAATTTTCCCATTTTGTTTATATTAATACGCATTTTCTTGGCACTTTGTTTATATATATATATATATATATATATATATATATATATATATATATATATATATATATATATAATATATATACATATATATAAACTTTTGAACTGAAGGTGTTTTTGAGGACAGGGGGGCCCAAAACGAAAAACTGTAGTGAAATTTTCCCGAAGTCGTGACCTGTGAACCAGCTGAATAGTAGATATAAATCTACTAAAAATAGGGAAAAAGGATTAACCTGGAATGGAATCAGTTTCATCAAGATTTGCAAGCAGAAGTATTACAGGGACCAGTCCTATTAACATTGCTGTACACAGTATTCGAGTAGAAGTGCCCAAAGACTGGTGCATACGGTGATGACCAATAAATGAAAAATGCGTTTTTGTTAAGAAAAACTTTGTATGACAACAAGTGGAGAAAAAACATCAATTTGACAAAATTAGTAAAAGCCGCCATGTATCAAACATTCTGCTACAAAGATGACGTAACAAATGTGGACGGCAAGGTATAAAGAAAGCAAATTTTCATAAGGAGCTAAATAAACTTAACAATGAATTTGTTTTAAATAATAATAATACATATTTCTGTCTAAGAAAAGGTAACATGCATAAAATACACCGATATCAAAAGTAAATGTCCAAATAAATAAATGTCTACTAGTCAAAACTCTATAGTAGGCATATGAGAAGCTAAACTTTATATAATGATTTAAAAACATGAAAACAATGAAAATAACAAGTATAAAGATAAAACAGGAAAACCTTAAGCTGAGAGAATTACCGTAATAGAGCCTAGACAAAAAGTCATTGAGTCATAAAAAGCCAAAAATATAGCCACGACAGCAATAAAAAAAAACATGAAAATAAACTCACCTAAAACGAATGCCACTAGAAACGAAATAAAAGGGATTAAAAGCGCAGACAAAAAGTAACACAACAATAGTTAAGCCAGCACTAATAAAGTGCAAAAATCACTATTACTTGGCGTTTCCGCAACTATTTATTTTGGAGGTAGTTGCTGTAAAGGTTCAATTGATGAAAGGATAGTAAATGTATTAGGATGACTTAATCGATACCAAGACAAAATATTTCTCTTATCTCAGCTTAATAACCTGTATTGAATCGATTGCTGCATACACAATACCTACTCTAATCTTGCTTGGATCAGTCGCTATGAATAGATTGTAGATTGTAGGTGATCGGGGTCGATTGGCTTAGGTGAACTTACTACACTGCGACCTTAATAATCTAATTATGAGTTCATATGGTCTAGAATCTATTATTCGCATTAAATGTACGTTTGTAACTTGATCAGGCTATAAAAAGTCTAGTCCCAGATATTTACGTCGTTGGCAGACCATACCCAAGTAACATTTTCACCTGCGTAATGATCTGCAAATAATCTGTATATGATTATATAAAATACTGTTTTGGACGCACTTATGCAGGTAAATGATCTGCAAAACTGCTGTATATTACTTTCATTTTATGTGTAAAAGGTCGTTTGCAGAACCAGTGCAGGTCTGCCATACTCCTGTATAAAACCTATAATTGATGGATTTGAAGATGATATGCAGAAATAATTAAAATAAAATAAAAGTATACACACACACACTCTACATTTTAATTTTATTTCAGGTAATTATCAAATATGATATACAATATTATTTTATTACTTCTATTTACTAAATCTACACAACATCAACTTTTGAATTATTTAAAACCACTTTTACCATTTTTTTTTCACCTTTCTTACGCGGGGATTCGATCCTGGTTCACCATCCATCACCTAATTGAAAGTTAGTCGTCTTACCCACTCGGCTATAAGGACACTTAATAGCTACGGTCACTATCGTCATTTAAAACTACTTTTCGCAATAAATAAATTTTTCAGTCTCAATCATGATCAGAATTTTCCAGTTTTCTTTTTATTTTTAAACTGTTATAAAAGTATTAAGTTTTTGTTGATATTTTTTAATTTGGAATAAAACATATTCTTCTTTTTTATGTATTTTATTTTTTATTTATAAAGTTTCATGCAAAGGAAATGTATGGTGTATTGGCACAAATACGGTTTGTTCTAAAGAAACAATTGCTACTAATTTACACAATATATCATTAAATAAATACATATTAATTTTGTGAAACTCATATTTCTCTGTTTGAAATATAAACAAATGAGTGGACAACAAAGGAGTATCAAAAAACTCTTTAAAGTCTTTTAAAGTTGCTTCATATATACCTTTAAAATTCGCATATTCCATAGCTATAGTTTCTTAAAGTACATAAACCATATAACAACTCACCCATTAGTGTTCGAGGATCGTTAGGTAAACGCGAATTATAAGTTTTGTTTAACTTTTCTAGTAACGGTTTTAAAGCAACCTGTGAAATGTTAAATTCAATTGCTCAATTTCTTAGAAATGACCCAAAAATATAGTTATGATTTTCTTTTAAATGGTATTATTCGTCAACTTCAAGCACATCTATTTATGATAAATCCATGTCGAAATCATTGTTAGATCCTTCGCCATTTTCAACAAGTTCATCGTTATTTCTTAATGAGGTTTTTATCGAAAATTTATGTATATCTTCGTTATATTTTCCTTCATTTCACCTTTTTATCCATATTAATTAAATATGAATAATATAATAGGAGATGGAACTGTCAAACGTAAAAAAGTAGATATATAGATATATTATCTGCTTATAATATGCTATTATTTTGCAGTAGTAGATCTATATTTTATTTATATAAAGATATCATTTGCAGAGAATTCTTACTGCAAATAGTCTGCATTTAATATTCATTTTCATATTTGTCTGCTTAGAGTTTGCTATTATTCTGCAAAAGTAGATCTGTATTTTATTTATATAAAGGTGTCATTTGCAGAGAATTCTTACTACAAAATGTCTGCATATAGTCTTCATTTTCATATCTTTTATTTGATGACATTATGCAGGACACAACTGCATTTCCTTTGTCAGTAAAAGTCTTATGCAGGAAATATCTGCAATTTTAAACAGTATGCAGGTGATATGAATTACATCTTTGGGTAAAGGTAATATGATGATTATATGCAGATTACTTCTATTTCTACAGATTATCTGCAGTTGATATACAGTTATAAAAATGACTGCAGGCTCTTTGCAGTGCATTTGCAGTTAATTTATGCAGGTCTGTGTTACTTGGGTAACCATACAGTTACAGAGAATATACATAGGCATTCTCACAGAATCTGCATGTTATACTGTCCACTTTGTCGATTTTACATAGATGGTACCACAGTTGACAGTGTTCTATGAAACTTTCTGTGATTACTATAAGTTCAGGTTTCTGAAGCTCTTACAGTAATTTAGAGTAGCGCAAAAAAGGCAACCTATTTTCCTTGTCTTTGGCCTGAAGTAGTTTTCCAGTAGGCTGCACTAAGTTCCTGTTCTTAATTACCATTTTTATCTATAATACGGTTTTTGAGATGCCACAGAATGGTTAACGTACGATAAAAAGAGTACTAGTTTCTTCTTTTCCAAAACTATGAACAATCTCCTTTTTGACAATCCCTTTATACCCTGGTACCCACAAAAAAGTTACTTTGTTGTATTTAGCCAGTTGCTTAAGAGACTGTTTGCAGTTCCAGGCTGTTTTGGACTTGAACGTGATAGATTGTAAAGCCTTTGCAGTAGCTTGGCTCTAGAAAGCAATACATATTGTGGATAAATTAAAGCGTTTTACAGCTCTGCTTAAAAGAAGATTGTAGTAGTGTTTTATAGTGCTAATGAGAGCCAAACGTTAGAACCTATAACCATTATACTTACATTTTTTGGCATAATCATCAGTATTTTAAATGAGGGCTCGTTTTGTGAGTTAAGCGATTTTGTTTGTTTTTAACATTTACTATGAGTTTTGGAGACATAATATAAAAATATTTTAATTATATATATTATATTTCTCAAGATGGTATGTGGGATTACCGGATTTTAAAGACTTAATCCTTTTTACCCTATAGGCACTTTCAAAAGCAATCCTTCCTTCATGTAAGTTCATTAAGGAAGGACTAGAATTATCTTTAAGGTGTCATTTGGTCTCGATCTCATTGCACCAATAATCTCTATGCAAACGTGTCTTTACACTTTATACAGAGCCCTTGTAGCTTTTGATGTGCGGATTCCACGTAAGTCTCTGTCGAAGAAAGCTTCAAGGTATTATACCTCTTCAGAACATAAAAGTTTTACTCCATTCATAACAGGAGGTTTTATTATTGGTTTCTTACTATTGGTTATTTGCTGGAAGTCCTTCTTTCAAACACCAAGTAGTTATGACGATCAAGGCACTTTGCGTGTGGTCAGCATTAATACTGTCATGTTTACCAGTTACCCCAATAACGAAATCGTCAGCATAGCTCAGAGTACAAAACCCTTCTCTTTCAAGAATTTCTAAGAGATCGTTTAATACAAATGACCACACTAGAGGCAATAAAACTCCTTTTTGTGGACAGCCTTCTATTTCTTTTATGGTAGTTGATTGATCTCCAACATAGTTAACTATGAACCTAAATATGTGTCATGAGTTGTATTATTTTAATAACGGCTGGTTCTACACCTACTTTTGTTGCGGCAGCACTAATAGTATTATAGGACATGTTATTGAATAGTTCTTTTACATCTATAAAAGCACTTAATGCCACTTCCTTGGTGTTAATATTAAAACACTTATGGGGACTTTAACACAATATATTCAAATTATTACAGATTTACAAGAACTCCGCTGGATAACGTCTTAACAGTTTTACATTAATAATGAACTATTTGAACTCCCCTTAACTGTTAATACATGCATCCTTATATAATAAAAACGAACATTCTAGCATTTTCGACTAACATGATCTAACCTAATTGCTACACACTAGAAGAACTAAGAATATTCTAGATTATTCTTTTTAAGATCATTTACAAAATAATTTAATAATAATAATATTGTAGATGTGTCAGGTTAATAGGGAAATTGTTTCTATGGAAATGGTATTTACTTTTTATGTGTGTTAAGTATGTTTATTGTTTACCATATATTTTAGCAGAAAGGGCGTAAGGTCTGTATGACTTTGATGTTTCCGGAGAACGTTTTGTCACTTTTAGGAACTTTAACAAAAATGTAATGGTTGCTAATCATATTCATATTTGTATTGACTTTATTCAGGCTTATTTGGGTTACTACTTAATAGCAATACTGTTTCTATATGGTTCTTGGAGTTTGTATGAGTTGGTCTTATATTTTTTATATTTTAATAAATTGGTCTGTAATCTTAAAGATAAATATCAAACAATGAACTACAGCACTGAATGAGTTTCATTTCACCAAAAAGTGTCCTTTCTAAAGCAGATAACTCCATAGACAAAAGACATCAAACCTCTACCCTCTCATTTCCACTGTCCTGCTTCTGTCTCTATCGCCGTCGCACACCGCAGCGCGGCGAGCGGCCACCCGCTTAACTTCAATGCAAGATTTAATTAAATCCAAGTCTTGATTTATTGTCGCTTGAGCCGCCTTCCCTTACCCCGAAACACCCTTCTGGTCCCAATCCAACGTTGTTCTACTCCTTTCGTCCTTTATCCTGTAGAACATGGACGTGCTTGTTCGTCTTTTATCCTTTTTTTGTTCGTTTACTGGTAGCGGAAGAAAATCGTATTACCTACTGCTGAAAAATCTCTAAAGCTGTTGAAGAGATTTGTATAAGGGTTTATCAACGGAATCATCAAAAATTCATTTTGGCTATTTACAAATATTGTGAAAGTTTTTAAAACGCAACAATAAGTGGTAGATTGAATTATATTGCCCTATATAATTTAAAGCCTTAAAATCTACTTTAATATTACGTAACATAAATGTAAAATTTTAATAATTCGATATTAATTTTTTGTATTTATAAATAAATGGCCAGTTTACAGTTTAACTTTATAATAACTAGAAGGAGCTGTTAATGTTCTGAACTACAGCCAAAAAGGACAAAAATAAAATTATACTATGCTATCTTTCTGTTTCACTGATTTTTGGATAGTTTTGTGTTTCAATGTTATTGAAACGATGTGCAAGAGAAAGATGGAACATAGTTTTATTTTACCTCTTTGTCAATACTCGACTTGTTTCAGAGCTTTAAAAGCTGTCTCTAATTAGTTTTTTTCTTAAAGAATTTAACTTATAGATACACAGATTATAAACGAATACTTTAAAAAAAGCAATCTGTTGAATCTCCAAAACTTGAAAGTAAATTTTCTACTTTGTAGGGTTAGGTATCAGTTCAATCCTCACCTAGATGAGAAATAATTTTTAATGTAAATCTAATTTTAGTTTCTAGCAAAACTTTACAGCTGCTTTAATAATGAATCAAATTTGGCAAGAGAGTGATCTTGAACGTGAGTTGAGCATCCATAATTGAATTAACACCTGACAAGCCCGAAACTTAATGTATGATAATGAATATATGATAAGGGTGAGGAGAATATTTACTCTGCCAAGACGGAGGTGCTCTTTTGGGAATCAAATTCGCTTTTGCAACCCTTTGAGATAAAGTGTCGCTTCGGTCTCTCAACGTGTACTTTCTTATCACATTTGGATCAGGAATGTATGGGGTTGAAAATAGAAATTTATCTAACTAGTAAGATTGAGTTTACACAGCAACGGCTATAATCATTTCAAATATTAAAGTGTTCAGTAAAATAAATTTAATAGAGCTAGTATTATTAACTGAACTATATATTTTTAAATTTGTCGACCTGTGTCATTTTCTTAAGTAAATAACTATGTAAATAACATTAAAAAATATTTTATCTACTGTACCTCATATTATGTATCAATTTTTAGTTCGTGAAAACTGGCGTTATAGACAGCAGTGCGTGAAGGATCAAAAGTGTGCGTGAAGTAACAATGTATTTTAAATGGGATTTACTTTTTCGCACTGTTTTTGACACACCTTCATACAATCAAATATCCTTAGCATTCGCGTTGTCATGGTGTTGCTATGAGAGCATTAAATTTCAACAAAAGTTCTTCTGACAGTTTTGTAGTTTAAATTTTCAAATTTGAATTTGAATAATTTTTTAATTGTTTATCGTAGATAAAATATTGTATGAAACTGTGCGTGAAGTGCTTTTTGCGCACTTACGCGATATATAGCACTCGCTTCGCTCGTGCTCTAAACATTTTAGCACATTATTAGTTACAGGTTATTTAAATTTTTATCGGGTCATTGAGTGCGAATCAATAAGTTAAGTATAGACCAAAAACGGTAAATATGATCAAAATGGGAAGTTTTAAAGATCACAGCATTTAAAAATATATAAAAAAACACCAAGAATTTGATTGTTCCTCGCTTAGTCACGGACAGGCAGTCCGAACTCTTTTTTCCACCTATACCACCTGTACGAACCTCCTAGTCTTAAATTTACTGTTAAGGTGGCATACTTACACATTGTTTCCCAAAAAGTGTTGAAGCAATATTTTGTTATAAATTGTCAGCAATAAAATAGCAATTATTATTATTATTATTATTATTAATTACCTAAATCTAAGTTGCTTGTAGTTCAGTTCCAAACCATTTTGTCCATTTTTCGTATTCTTCGCGTTGGTTGATATACCATTTAAAAGATATAAAGTAACAATAAAATAAACCGTATGGCTCCAAATCATTTTGTCCGTTTTCTCCATTCTTCTGAGAGTGAGATACACGTTAATAAAATGTAACCTTTACGAACCTCGTAGTTCTTTTGGATACCGAGATACAGCTATGGCTATGACAGCTTGACTGTCTAGCTAGCATACCCATTGTTTCTCATAAACAGTTGGAACAATAATTTTTTTTGTGTAATAAATTAGTTACAAAATATGGTTATAAAATGCATATGATTGACATGCATTAAAAAAACTGCGGGAATGATGCCTCATTCCAGAAAAAAAAAATTATTTTGCAAGATGTGTGGTGGTGCCTAAAAGCTAAAAGAAGAGTCATACTGGTAAGAATATTTTGTGTGTAACATGCTGTAAAAGTGAGTTTTTAGGTGGGGCATTCTCTTGCTTAGGCCCTACGTTTTCCGTGGTTGGTTCGAAAGTTATTAATTCAATTGGGTTGGGTTTTATTTGTTTTGACTTTGTTTTTTAAATAAATTTATAATTATTCTGTTTTATTCAAATTGTCTTTGGTGCTTTTATATAAACCTAATTTTATAATATTATTTTTGGTATCATCTGATGTAATGCAAGATTAAAAATTGGTTAAATCCATTTCAAATGTATTATACTACATACACCCTATTAAATATACATTTATATGAACAAGAAACCTATAAATACACAATGCCATGAAATACACTAATAAAAGATTGAAGTATTATGCTTTTTTATAAATTTTTTAAAAATCCTAGTTTTTCAGATATTTTTTGACAACCTGATAAAGTTACATTTCAATAATATTAAAATTGCGGCTCACAATTGTTCCTATTTGTAGGTCTGCAAAGGTCGCAGTGATATAGGCTAACAGCCAACCCAAAAATATCTATCTATTTGTAGAAAAAAGATATTTCCTAATAAGTAGTTTCAATATAACGGTACCAACCAAGCCCGAAAAGGTTGTTTTATACAGGAACAGAACAACGAATTTTCACTTTAAGAGGATCATATTAAGGTTCTCCGGTATTAATTGTGTCTTATAATTAAAAAAAGAGTTAATAAATAAAAAGTTTCTATTTATATAGCCAAACGTTTTGGTTCGGAAAATGTCCTTTTTGATTTTGTCTTAGAAATTGGGTATTATTATATGTAAATGACAGTGCTTGTGGTAATTTTCAAGTTTTTGTATATAACTATTCTCAACCTGGGATTCAAGATAGTGGAATATATTTTTCTGTACATGTTCATCTTATTTTCTCTAAATCAAATCTGAGTATATGGTTTTGGCAATATATAGAATTGTATTATTTTTTATCTAAAGTCAAATGCAGACTTTGAAAATAAGATAATTATTTTTTAATTGTAATAGTTAGTTAATTATCTTAAAAAGTCGACAAAAATCACAAGTTGCTTACTTTCTTAATTAAACAGTAACAGAGGAAGAAAAATGACTAAAGGAGATTAGATCCTGCTATTTAGTTTAATTGAATGTGCACATCTAGAAGACGTCTGACACCGGTCGTTTTGTAGCCTAATTAGGCTTATTGTACATCTTCTATTTGTTGATGGCAGCCATTTCAGCAAGTTGGTATTTACTTGTATAGGTCTGAGTGTGAGTATCCCTTTACATGTGCATGGCTCGTAAGGAATTTTGTAGTGACTCGTAAGTCGTAGCTGAATCAAGCTTGTTTTACTCAGTATTTCAGCCCTTCTAGCAAACGTCTGTTAAATGAACATTCTGCTGTGTGCTTGATTCTATTCTATTCCGTTTTTTTTTAGAATTTGCCGTAATCTAAAGTGACCATATCATATGCAAAATTCACAGCATAGTGTCTGTTATTGATGTGCCTAACTACCAGCTCATCTAAATTCCATATTAGGGGTAATAAAACTCCTCCCTAAGGGCAAATTATGTCTAAATGTGCTTACAGTGTGTCTCGTTGCAATGTTGAATTATATTACATGCAGTTTGTTTAGTCTATGACTCTTTGACGAATAACTTCTGTGATTGCTTCAAAAGAAGTGATGTCGAAAGCTCTCTTGATTTAGCCGTTTTTATAATAGTAAAACATAAAATATAAAGTCGGTAATACCTATTTATTCTTTATATTTTCAAAAATGTTAATTTAAAGCAATTGTGCATAAATAGCATGTTAACTAATCTCGAAATATACATTACTTGATAACATGTTGTGGTTAAATTATTAGCAAGTTGTTACTAAAAGGGTGCATGTAGATCTTTGCCTTGTAGTTTTTTATTTGGAAAAATGACCCTTACAGTATTACTAAATTGTTTGTATTTTAATTATGTTTATATCTTAGAGCACTTAATAGTCACAAAAAATAAAACAATACATAACTGCATTTTCAATATCATTTTTTAAAATTGATTCAGCACAGTGTAAGTTTATTTTAGATTATTACATGTTTCAATATTGATAACTAATCTTTAGTTGCTTTTGAAACTATTTGTATTATTTGTACAAGTTGCCCAACATTATTATGTATTTTTCCTCTAATAAATCACCATTTTGAAGAAATTAATAACCATATTAACCAATAAGTGCATTAGCGTGTATTGAATAAACTCTTTTGTTTGATAATGTTTAGTTATAATTAAATACTTCGAGCTACTCCTTAAATATACTATACTAAAAGTATTTCAAAGCACATTTAAAAAATAATCTTTTTTTATTCAGATACAAAGATTTAAATTTGTAGTTAACTATGTTTCCTTGGAAAACCTGTAGTTATCTAATACTTGTTTTAATTTCCTTCCCAAACATGTCATTAAGGGCGCCAAAGTTTAATCTCCAGAAATTATACTCGTTTTAAATGATTTGTTACAAATTTAATTATTAAAAAAAACAATTAATTAAATAAATAAAAATATTGAAAACTAAATATATCAGGAAAGATTACATATGTTAATTAGAAGAATTAATTAATCTCTTATCGCATTCATTGAAGTCTTCGGAAACCATTGAGTTAAGTCGTATATAAAGCTTCTCTATTGTATAGGAATGATTTTTCTTCCAAATCCCAAAAGTTAGGACGAAATTCGGAATTAAAATTATTTTTCTTTTCCTTCACAAAATAGCTGGAACTTTTAGTAACTCGGGTGGACCCCTTTAAATAAACTTAATATATAATAATAATAAAAACGAATAATCAAAAAACAATCATTTAACGAGTTCACAACCAAGTAGAACCAGTTTCTAGCCAAATCGGATTTTTTTCATTATATTGAGAGTAAATTAATCCTTAAAACACTTTGATGATACTAAAAAAACTGATGTTTGGCTTATAAGAAACTACTTGATTTTGGTTAGTATTAATAAAATATCACTCCTTTCTTAGACACTCACAATAAATAAAATATCAAGGGAAACGTTATTAAAATTGACTTACTGGTATTTCGGAGATGTTTAACTAAAAAAGAAAACAAGTTGTTTGACGCACCAACTCGTACTGGGTCGAGAATCACCAATCACCACGAAAAAGAGTCGATAATTTTACTTAGAGTACCGCTCATGGCACATTTTTGACTACAACTAAACTAAGTAACGTTTCGAACCTATTTGAGTTCATCTTCAGGGATTTAGATGAAAAGTTTCACGTTTTAAACCTATTTAAGTTCATTTTCAGTGATTTAGATGGAAAGTTTTACGTTTCGAACCTATTTGATGTCATCTTTAGGGATCTAGATGGAAAGTTTTACGTTTTGACGCTATTTGATGTCATCTTTACGGATTTAGATGGAAAGTTTTACGTTTTGAACCTATTTGATGTCACCTTCAGGGATTTAGATGGAATGTTTTACGTTTCGAACCTATTTGATGTCATCTTTAGGAATTTAGATAGAAAGTTTTACATTTCGAACCTATTTGAGTTCATCTTTAGAAAGTTAAATAAAAAGTTTTACGTTTTGACGCTATTTGATGCCATCTTTACGGATTTAGATGGTAAGTTTTACGTTTCGAACCTATTTGATGTCATCTTCAGGGATTTAGATGAAAAGTTTTACATTTCGAACCTATTTGAGTTCATCTTTAGGAATTTAGATGGATAGTTTTACGGTTTGACGCTATTTGATGTCATCTTCACGGATTTAGATGGAAAGTTTTACGTTTCGAACCTATTTGAGTTCATCTTCAGGGATTTAGATGGAAAGTATTACGTTTTGAACCTATTTGATGTCATCTTCACGGATTTAGATGGAAATTAAGTAACGTAACACGGTAACAATAGTCTGGTGAAATTATTCTTTAGACAAAACTACCAGATAGATCGTTACACCACATTTAGTTAAATTTAACGAAATTTGTATAGGAATATATGCATGCTTAATGGAAAATTAACAGTGTTATGCATAATTCCTGTGTCAGTAAAAAAGTTGTTTAAAAACCAGTTGGAAATTTATATGTATAAATTAATTTAAGTAAATTCTATCAATTTGTTAATATATATTTTATTTTTAGAGACACAGCCATCTGATTTACAACTAAAATGTTTAAAAAAAATTATTACCTACATGTGCAAAATTGTCATGTGATTGGATATCGACAAGAATGCGCATCTTCATGGCCTGGATATAACTTACTAGCTGTTCCAGCGGACTTTGCACCGCATAACACTGTAGTATATTTTTTTCCATTTTTCATTTTTTCAAATTTTTACCATTTTGCTTTTTTTGTTTTCAATGATTTTTTTATATTAGATATTTTATATAAGATATCCACTGCACCACCGTACGGTGGCTTTATAGTACTTAATTTAGTAAGAAATTCTCGTTTAAATATGTGTGATAATAACTGCGCCACCTTACGTTGGCGTCCTAGTTATTTTAAAATTGTAATATCTTCTAAGATGTTCATTAAAATTAAGTGATGTCAAAGACAATTTTGTTTACAATTAAATATTCTTAATCAACAACACATTTATTTGGATAAAGATTAATATTATTACGTTGATACAACTCTTAACAAATAATGCATTTATTTTGACCAATTTGATAACCATAAAAACGGTTCTAGTGATTTAATCTTAAAAGATAGACATATACTGTCGCGGACATTTTTTTAGATCATTTCAAGAGGAATAATTCTTTCATACATATATTTTTGGTATCTTGAACCGTTTTCGCAGCGCACGCAATGGAAGCCCTCAAGGATCAATAATTTTCCCTTTTTTTTCACATTTTCCATTACTTCTTCGCTCCTAATAGTTGCATCGTGATGTTATATAGCCTAAAGCCTTCCTCGATAAATGGTCTATTCAACACAAAAAGAATTTTTCAATTCAAACCAGTTGTTCCTAAGATTAGCGCGTTCAGACAAACAAACAAACCAAGTATAGATTTAAGTTTGTTAACCTACTACCTCATTATGATGTAAAAACAAAAGATATTAAAATAAAATCATTTTATAGAACCAAAATGTAGCAAAATTTCTTTCTATCTGCAACTTTCGTCAATTGTTAATCAATTTCGGATGTTTTATTTCCTTAATTTCTTGAGCTTACTTTCTACGTCTAAGTTATTTACTTCAAAATGCAAAAGTTTTATTTCTGTCTAGATTTTTTTTAGTGAAAAACGAAACTTTTTAAAAAATTTATCATCTTTTTAGCAACAATAATGTCATATTTCCGTTTTTTATAGCCTTTTCTACATCCAAACCTATGCACTTTTACATTTACCTGAAACTTTATTTATTTTTGTTTCATATAGACCACAGAATTAAATAATACTTTCAGTTGTAGTATAGAGTATTCTTTATGTAAATATAATTGTTTTTATTAATGTTTAATATTTATTATTAAGTTTTAATTTTCACTTACAATATGAATAGTAGGTATCATTATTTGTTGCTTATATATTTAGTTCTTTGAGTATTCGCAAAATTTATGATGTGAATTGGATTACTTTTTATAAGATACTAGCTGACCCGGCGGACTTCGTACCGCAAATCATTTATGTCATTCTTCCATTTTTCGTTTATTCAATTTATTTTGATTTTATCATTTTCATCAGATTTTCTCGTTAGTTATCAGGTTTATACTATTTTTTTTTTCGTTATATTTTGTAGTTTATCGATAAAATATATTAGATGCATAACAATACTTAAGTAAGGATTGCTCGTTTAAATATATGTGGTATTAACTGTGCCACCTTACGGTGGCGTAATCAAATAAGTAGTGGTTACTCGTTTAATGGAAGCGCCATCTGGTGGTAACTTTCATTAATACGAATATCATATTCATATTAACCATTAAAAATACAGCATCCTACTGATTTTCACGACAATCGGTTGAACAGAGCAGAAGTTGTTACTCTGCAGCGCCACCTCAAACCTTCTCCGTGGAAAAATACATATGCATACCAATTTTCATGACAATCGGTTGAACGGGTCAAAAGTTGCTACTCTGCAGCGCCACCCGGTGGCGAGTGGCATCAATGAGCATATTATGCAAACCTTCTCCTTGGAAAAATACATATACATACCAATTTTCATGACAATCGGTTGAACGGGACAGAAGTTGCTACTCTGTAGCGCCACCTGGTGGCGAGTGGCATCAATGAGAATAACATATAAACCTTCTCCGTGCAAAATACATATACATACCAATTTTCATGACAATCGGTTAAACGGGGCAGAAGTTGCTACTCTGCAGCACCACCTGGTGGCGAGTGGCATCAATGAGCATAGCATATTCGTTTTCTCCCTGAAAAAATACATATACATACCAATTTTCAAGACAACCGGTTGAACGGGGCAGAAGTTGCTACTTTGCAGCGCCACCTGGTGGCGAGTGGCATCAATGAGCATATCATATAAACCTTCTCCGTGGAAAAATACATATATATATACCAATTTTCATAATAATCGGTCCAGTAGTTTTTGAGTTCATCGATTTCGTACATAAAAACACATCCTTTTTTATATATATAGATGATTTCCCATTTACTAGTTTAGAATTTAGTAGTATTTTTTATTTTTCGTCACATTATGGAAGTTATAGGTACTTCTATTCATGCACTCGATTTGTGTGGGGTTAAACGGGAAAAATCATTACATATGTAATGGTGTGAGTAAGAGAGAGACAGAAACACATATAAGGTACCTATATTGGTCGGTAAAAACAAAGATGAAATATTTACCACATGTTTAGTCATGACTATAAGTCCTTTAAATACCGTTTAAACATTCAGTACATTGAAAAGAGATAGGTAAACAAAAAACAGTCTGAGCTAATGTTTTGGAATATCATAGTGACGTATTACATTGTATTTGACAGATTATTTTATAATTCTGTCACGTAAGGAAACATATAAAGTTTAGTATTTTATATTACTAATATTAATAATAATATTCAGTTATGAGTATAGTATTGTAGTTCATACTACCGTCACATGGTTGCATTATATCCTGCACTATGCTTTTGAGGTTGTTGGCTACATAAACAGAGTTTTTAAGAATAGTCGAAAAGTGCATTCCGTACAGACAATAGGTAGAAAAATTACAACTTGGTAAGTATTCCAAATGGGTTCAATTTATGTACTCGGGGTTTTTGGGGTCGCTGAACACGAATATCATGATGTCGAAAGTCTCCGCGGCACTTGGTTCCTAGCGTATTTTCCTCTTGTCCTTGTGTTTTATGTAAATTCTGTACAAAATTACACTTGGAACTCGGCTGTTTTTTGGGTCGCTGAATACGAATATGATAATGGCGATGGTGTCCGAAACACCTAGTACTTAGGACGGACCTCGTCTCCAGGAAATGTTATGCAAATTTGATACAAAATGAGTGTGTACTCGGTACTAGGAGGTTTTTGAGGTCGCTGAACACGAATATCATGTAATGATTTTGCTAAATCATTCGCGTAAAAATTTATGAATCTGGGCGCGTGCATAGATGTATAACTTTTGCCGGCAGTCCCACTGATTGCCACACCCTTTTTTTTAATTATTCTTTGTGGTTTGAGTCCCATTTACTAAATTCTTTTTAATAAAACTATTTTCTACTTCCATTCTAATTGAAAATATTTGTACACTAAAAGTAGGTATTAAAAAATAATTGATTTAGCAAATGCCGTCGTAGTTATATTAAATTTTCTTTTTTGTCATATTTGAAATATCTCTGAAACTAAAATTTAAAAAATTGAAGTGCCTACTTAAATATAGAAAAGTTATATACATTGAATATAAACAGAAACATTTCAATTGCAAATTATGTTGGCGTCAGCTATTTGCATACATTAAATCCCGAATTACATTTAAACACAGTCAAGAGCCCATTATTGCGTAATGACCCAAAGCCGTGATCAATAACTCATAAGAAAAAAATAAAGAAAAAGGCATCGAAAAGCGCTGGATACTTGGGTTAGCTTCTTCTTTCTAAAAAGTAAATTATCCGTCAAGAGAAGTATCTCATGTTTATTTAAAGGCACTTCTTTTGATTTTGGCTTCATTCACTGGCGAACTGATTACATATTCAGCTTGGCTTTCTCGCTAATGTAAAAATGCTTTTTGCTTTCCTCTAGTAATAATAAATGAGATACGGGAAATGGATTATTTTTAAGAATTTTGCTACCTTCTGAAAGTTTTCTAGGTAAATTTTTTTTCCTCATCTGAATAATTACTTTTCTATAAATTTTATCTTGCTGTTTAATGAAATTATACATTCTTCTATAATAGGTATATTATTAGTTTTGGAACTATAGATATATCGTAGATAAAAATTAAAATAAACGTTTTTATATTATTCTATATTATTATGTTTTTTATTTATTGCACAAGGGATGTAGAATTTTTTTATTGATTAAATTGAATAGCTAAGAATCATACATCTCTAATGATTTTTAAGTGTCTAACAGTAAAGTAGAAATTAAATATAGAGAAAAAAACCGTGGAATCAGAATACAGCAAAAATTTTATTAACATACTAGCTGTTCCGACGGACTTTTTACCGCATAACACTGTCGTGTCTTTTTTTTCCATTTTTCATTTTTTCAAATTTTTACCATTTTGCTTTTTTTTGTTTTCAATGATTTTTTTTATATTAGATATTTTATATAAGATATCAACTGCACCACCGTACGGTGGCTTTATAGTACCTACTTAATTTAGTAAGAAATTCTCGTTTAAATAATTATTCCTCTTGAAATGATCTAAAAAAATGTCCGCGACAGTATATGTCTATCTTTTAAGATTAACTCACTAGAACCGTTTTTATGGTAATCAAATTTGGTCGAAATTAATGCATTATTTGTCAAGAGTTGTATCAACGTAATAATACTAACCTTTATCCAAATAAATGTGTTGTTGATTAAGAGTATTTAATTGTGAACAAAATTGTCTTTGACATCATTTAATTTCAATGAACATCTTAGAAGATATTACAATTTTAAAATAACTAGGACACCACCGTAAGGTGGCGCAGTTATTATCTCATATAATTCTTTTATACATATATTTTTGGTATCTTGAACCGTTTTCGCGGCGCACGCAATGGAAGCCCTCACGGATCAACAATTTTCCCCGTTTTTTTCACATTTTCCATTACTTCTTTGCTCCTAATGGTTGCATCGTGATGTTATATAGCCTAAAGCTTCCTCGATAAATGGTCTATTCAACACAAGAAGAATTTTTCAATTCGAACCAGTAGTTCCTGAGATTAGCGCGTTCAAACAAACAAACAATCAAACTCTTCAGCTTTATAATATTAGTATAGATTAACTTAACTGCAGAAATTATTCTGTTGAGTTTTGTGTTATTTCTTGGAATATCTTCTACATTAATGACCAGACCTTAACCAAATTTCTATGGGACCACACGAACACGGAATGCAAAAAGAATTTTTTATATTATGTTATAAATAACGGAGATATTCGGTAACATACATAAAAAAATGTATATATTCGAATTCAGAAAGTCCTCTTTTTTTGAAGTCGATTAAAAGTATGCAAAAATTAAAAAAACGGAACGTTAATCAGGAAAAATAAATTAGGATTTTGAAAGAAAACATAAAAGAAATAAAATTAGATATTAATAATGATAAAATAAAACTAAAAACTGAAATGAAAAATATCATTGTAGAAAAAACGGATAAAATGCAACAAAAAGTAGACCCATTTAAAGATGTATTAAATGGAATAAAAAAATAGTACACAACAGGAGAAGTTCAATAATATAAAAAAGAATATATAAAAAACAGGTTGAAACGCAACAAAATAACAATAAACAAGAAAATAAAAAGATACAAACATTTATGGACAATATTGTAAAAGCAATAACAAAATATGTAAAGAGAAAATGAAAAAATTACAAAATCAATAGGATGAAATAATAAATAAAGTAATTAATGAAGAAAAATTTAAAACAAAAATAATAAAAAGATATAATGGATATAAAGATACAAAACATGGGGAACAATTTAATAATTTAGATTCATATGGAACAGTGAAGATAGTAGAAGAAATAATCGATTTAATCCAGTTTGAAAAAGAATAAAGTAGGTACAAATAATTATTAACGAAAAGAGATATCATACATAACACCACAATATGGACATTTTGTAGTGTTTCCAAGAAGTGTTTCGTTCCGATGGTAATTTCCCGAACCCCCTATAAATGGTACTTAAAAATTTAGCCTGGTTTGCCTTCTGTAGGTATAGTTGGTCAAAACTTCTTTTAATTCTTTTTTCATCTGTTCAAGTATTGTATTTCATATTTTTCATCATACACCTAGCTCACAAAGCCAGATGTATGCTTTCATACCAAAATTTAATCGCCAACTAAATTAAAAAAATGGCCCTTGGTAAGCCAGGCGCATCAGTAGATTTATGTTAATTGAATATATTAAAAGTATATGTTACAGACAAAAATGTAGATAAAACTTGTAGTTCTCTTTAAGACAAACAAAAAAGTCAGCTAACATTTTTTTGTACAGGGTGAAGTTAAAAAGTTACGAATTTTTTTCCATTTTGATTTGATGTCACGCCCAAACGGCCGAACCGATTTGGCCCATTAACAAACTTAACCGAGATTTTTGGACGATTGATTTTTGTACAAAATTTCATTTCGATCCGTTAAGAAATGCGACCGCTATCGTGTCCACAGATTTCGTTATATTGGATACATATATACATATATATATATATATATATAATAAACAAAGTGCCAAGAAAATGCGTATTAATATAAACAAAATGGGAAAATTATTGGGCATGTACGCAAAAAGGATCAATAAGGCCACGAGTAGGAATGGTAACCGCAGACATGCATGTTTCTGGCTCATTAGCCGTCATCAGTGCGGCATAACCAAGTAGGGTATTGCACTTGGCTAGCAAAAGTGTAGGGTACTTGGGAGCAAAGGATGTTGGGGAAACATGTGTAAAGAAACATAAAAACACGAAAACAGCGAAAACTCACACAAGAGTCCTATCGCCATTTTGTGCTTTCGGCCAGCTGTGCCAATGGGTTTTCGGCTAGCAACTAGCGTCGCAACGTTGGCGAAACGGACTCATTGTATTTGAGTCGTTCTAAGCCCAGGATATGAAATAAACAAAGTGCCAAGAAAATGCGTATTAATATAAACAAAATGGGAAAATTATTGGGCATGTACGCAAAAAGGATCAATAAGGCCACGAGTAGGAATGGTAACCGCAGACATGCATGTTTCTGGCTCATTAGCCGTCATCAGTGCGGCATAACCAAGTAGGGTATTGCACTTGGCTAGCAAAAGTGTAGGGTACTTGGGAGCAAAGGATGTTGGGGAAACATGTGTAAAGAAACATAAAAACACGAAAACAGCGAAAACTCACACAAGAGTCCTATCGCCATTTTGTGCTTTCGGCCAGCTGTGCCAATGGGTTTTCGGCTAGCAACTAGCGTCGCAACGTTGGCGAAACGGACTCATTGATCCTTTTTGCGTACATGCCCAATAATTTTCCCATTTTGTTTATATTAATACGCATTTTCTTGGCACTTTGTTTATTTCATATCCTGGGCTTAGAACGACTCAAATACAATGAGTCCGTTTCGCCAACGTTGCGACGCTAGTTGCTAGCCGAAAACCCATTGGCACAGCTGGCCGAAAGCACAAAATGGCGATAGGACTCTTGTGTGAGTTTTCGCTGTTTTCGTGTTTTTATGTTTCTTTACACATGTTTCCCCAACATCCTTTGCTCCCAAGTACCCTACACTTTTGCTAGCCAAGTGCAATACCCTACTTGGTTATGCCGCACTGATGACGGCTAATGAGCCAGAAACATGCATGTCTGCGGTTACCATTCCTACTCGTGGCCTTATTGATCCTTTTTGCGTACATGCCCAATAATTTTCCCATTTTGTTTATATTAATACGCATTTTCTTGGCACTTTGTTTATTTCATATCCTGGGCTTAGAACGACTCAAATACAATGAGTCCGTTTCGCCAACGTTGCGACGCTAGTTGCTAGCCGAAAACCCATTGGCACAGCTGGCCGAAAGCACAAAATGGCGATAGAACTCTTGTGTGAGTTTTCGCTGTTTTCGTGTTTTTATGTTTCTTTACACATGTTTCCCCAACATCCTTTGCTCCCAAGTACCCTACACTTTTGCTAGCCAAGTGCAATACCCTACTTGGTTATGCCGCACTGATGACGGCTAATGAGCCAGAAACATGCATGTCTGCGGTTACCATTCCTACTCGTGGCCTTATTGATCCTTTTTGCGTACATGCCCAATAATTTTCCCATTTTGTATATATATATATATATATATATATATATATATATATATATATATATATATATATATATATATATATATATATATATACAACGAATATAACAATATGTAAGAGATGATACAAAAGTATCTAGTGCCGTGCTGTCAATAATAAATCCAGTTTTCAACTGGATTGGTGTTTGGTTAGATTTTTTAATTCAAGACACCGGTAGACGCTGCGAAATAGGAGTATAAGGATTTTAATCAGCCCATACAGGGGCAAAACCAACTACAGACACGTGTTTCGCTCTTTTTATGAGCTCATCAGTGCAGTATAGGTTATATCTGTTCAGTCACTAATGAAAAGACATCCCCCGTATGAATCGATCAAATCCTTATAGATGTACACTTGCGAAAGTCGAAACAATTCGCAAGTGGCCCCATCTTTACTCCAAAAATGGAACTAAGAAGTCGCTTTGCGTCTTAAAAGTACCTTCGGCAAGGTAATAACATACAACGAACAGAGCGTTTGTGACAGTCTTATATAACAATATGTAAGAGATGATACAAAAGTATCTAGTGCCGTGCTGTCAATAATAAATCCAGTTTTCAACTGGATTGGTGTTTGGTTAGATTTTCTAACTCAAGACACCGGTAGACGCTGCGAAATAGGAGTATAAGGATTTTAATCAGCCCATACAGGGGCAAAACCAACTACAGACACGTGTTTCGCTCTTTTTATGAGCTCATCAGTGCAGTATAGGTTATATCTCTTCAGTCACTAATGAATATATATATATAAACTTTTGAACGGAAGGTGTTTCTGAGGTCAGGGGGGCCCAAAACGAAAAACTGTAGTGAAATTTTCCCGAAGTCGTGACCTGCGAACCAGCTGAATAGTAGATAAATCTACTAAAATTATATAGGTAATGTTCCTTCCTTTTTCCTTTTATATATTTTAGATAAACCGTTTGTTTCCTATATAATTTCTGAGCACAGTTTTAGTTTGTTTTAATCTTAAGTTAACTTTTCTCGTTTACCGCTTCAAAATTTTAGTGTTACTGATGTGAACCTGCAGCTTCTTTCTACCTTTGTTTGATTGAATTAACTGAATATTTGTAATATTTATTAGCCTGATGATGGCTCAATAGAGACGATACCAGTAGCTACCTCGTTACATTAATTTCATTAAATTAAAGAATTATGTATATGGAAAGATCTTAAGAATTACATATTTCATTTAAATATAGATAATCAGTAAAAATTGTCGGTAAATTTTTACAAACTTAGTTTATCACTCTTAATAAGTGACAGCTCATATTTGATAATCTGCTTCAAACCATTAATAACTTAGACAATATATGTTAAAAAAAATATTTATGTTTTAAACTTCGACTAGCGGACCCGGCGAACTTCGCACCGCCTAACACTTATGTTTTTTCCAATTATTATTTTTTATTTTTACGAATAATTTTTTGTATTTTTTATCATATTTTCTCGTTAGTTGCCAGCTTTTACTATTATTTATAATACTTTGTAATTTATCGGTTAGGTATATTATATATTAACTGCGCCACCTGACGGTGGCGTCATAGTTCTTAGGTAAGTAAGTTTTGCTCTTTTTAATATATGAGATATCAACTGCGCCACCTTACGGTGGCGTCATAGTACTTAGTTATGAAAGAATTACAGGTGTAAATTTATAACATCTGAACTGCGCCACCTTAGGGTAGCGTCATAATAATTAATTTCGTAATAAACGCGTCCGATCGCTGCTAAATTCAAAGTGCTATCAGTAAAATCGTGGTATCCGATGCTCTATTTATAGGCACGTTGCAGCCGCCCCGGCCGGCCAGTACCACCGCAAGCGCTACGTCCCGCAATTTTAAATCTGTAATACCTTCGAAAATATTCATTTAAATCTTGTGCTGTAAAGGACCATATAGATCTATATTAAATCAACAATGTATTTAAGCTATTAAATTGGATAAGGAATAATGCTGTATTGGTTAAAATTGCTTCAAAAATTAGCCAGTATTTGTCGTAAAAAGTAAATGACAAAAAAATGTTATTGTGGGATATCCATAAGAGATAGACATATACCATCGCGGAGTTTTTTGTAGACCTTTTCAATGTGTACAAATAATTAGTACATTATTTTAATAAATCTCGTAGGGTTCAGCCTGCGTTTGCAATGTAAGCGGAAAAAAATTGATAATTAACGACATACAATTAGAAACCTCAAAAATAACAGTACTTTTTTACTATTTAATGGATGTTATTATACATATAAACCTTGAATCACTCTATCTACCTATTAAAAAAACCGCGTCAAAATCCGTTGAGTAGTTTCAAAGATTTAAGCATACAAAGGGACATAGAGACAGAGAAAGCGACTTTGTTTTATACTATGTATTGATTATTGAAACATCTATGTTTTCTACATTTTACTGTAATTAGGCCGGATAAATTTGTACAATCCCATTCTTTTTAATTTCAAAAGTATCTCAGTAAACCCAAACAACCCTTCAAAGCGAAAAATCAATACCCTCAATCAGGTCAGACACTGACCCCAAACCTTTCCTCAAGGACACTTTGGCACATTCCACAGTTAAACTCTCTGAAAAATCTTAATTTCTGCAGGACCAATTGATTGAAGATACCTTTCCGACGTCCCGTTCTCCCAATAAAAATGTAATAATCAACCACATGCGTAAACCGCAGGATTTCAAACCAATAGCAGGAAGAAACTTAACCGCAGCCACGCCCAGATTAACCGCAAACCAACCACAATAAGAGGTGACGTCCCGACGTCGATATCTCGGCGTCTGGAGGCGTCTTAACTCGTACTTTTCAACACCGATTCGAGAACATTAATCTAAAAATTATTCTGCTAATAATTGTTGTTTAGTAGGTATGCACCTACATTTATATATCTGCTACATTACCTAATACTTGCCACTATTAGCAAACTGTCTATGAACCATGAATAACATAAAAAAGTGGTGAAGCCATATTAAAAAAAAAAAAAATTAATCGATACTTAGTTGGTTTAAATTTTTTAATTTTTTCATTTTTATATAATAGATTTCCTGCAGCGCTCTCTGTGAAAGAAGGGGAGAAGTGTATAAGAATTTCCTAAGGAGTTGCTCAGAAAGAAACAAAACTTCTAAGAAGTTTACGAGGTAAGATTAGACTTTTCGTTAGAAGAGGGTGAATAATAAAATATAAAAGAATGAACTAAACCTGGACCGTTTAATATTTTTTATCAATTTATCATGAGCCAATTTCATAACGTTATCACTTAGTTTATTTAATTAAAAAAACAAAAATCAAATTTACAAAAAAAAAGCCACAGAAGAAAGCATAACTATAATCCTTCAAAAACGATCACAAATAAATTAAGTTTAACATAACAAGAAAAAAACCTTTAACCAAAAATTTTATTATCCAATTTACTTAATCTCCACTGAAACTGATGCTTATATTGAAGCTAAAGACAAATCGTACTAAATAAATGCTACCCAAAAATTTTATGAGTGCTATAACTGTTATATTGTCCTTGAAGGCAACTGAATATTGAATAATAAAATTTTATCAAAACTATTTTTTTACTGTGTAGCCGATGAAACTTTTAACCCAACTGCTGCAAACGTCGAAAACGTATGATGTTACGACCATTATGAACGTCACGTTACGTATCTTGGATCTTTAAATCTATATCTTTAAAGGTAGATGTTGGATAACATATCAGACACGACTAAATAAATTGGATAGACGCTTGGGCTTAGCCTCGGATTGCTTCTGGAGGTTAGATGGTAGTGAAGGTCCACTGCAGCTATCGTCGTTGTGTTACTAACTTTTACCAATAGCTGGATGTTTTCCAGACAGGTATCTACCATTCACCATCATACCAACCTTCATGCAGTGCGGTTTCACCTTAATTTCTAGATCCTCTATTTACTTTCACCGTTCAGCTATGTCTGTACTTAAAGTTATACTGCAACCAATTAAATATCAATACAAAAATGAACCTATAAACACAGAAAATAATGACTGCTGGGGTTATCATTTCGCTTACATATCTATCACAACGTTTAAAGGATTTTTTCTACAACCGTGCGTAAAGTATTATCTTTACGCACGGTTTAAGGTTCGTAAAGTTTAACTTTTTTTCACTAGTGAAAAAAAAAGTTTTTTTTTAACTAGTAAAAAAAAGTAAAATAAGCACTGTCTTTTATAAGATTATGCAAAGATTTTTAAGTGTGTTATTGGCCGAGAACGTAAGGTGTCTGGCTTCTACCCAGCTGACTCGGGTTCAATTCCGGGTAAGGAAACTTTTTTTTTATTATTTAATTGTGTAAATTTGTGTAAATATATTTTGCAGTTTAATACATACAAAACTAGATATTATATTCAGTAATTTTTAATTTGATTTTTAATATGACAGAAATATCAGTTCATGAATAAGGGTACCTAAGTATTTTTATTTAAATATACGTAGGGTCTGACTGATTGACATTTCAATTAATTTATAATTCAAGCATTTCGCGTTTCTATGTACCGGTATTATAGGTAAGATTAATTTAGAAAATAAATATTTTGTTATCTAAAATATGTTTTAAATATAATATTTTTCTACAAGCATGCGTAAAACAACACTTTCCCGCACGCATTTTAATTCAGAAAATATCTCTTTCCCGCACGGAGTGCGGGAAAGTATTTTCCCGCACGGCGTGCGGGAAAGAATTTTTCCCGCACGCATTTTTTTTTTATTAATAAGAGATGTTTGCCGGTAACCTTTTTGACAAATTATTGTATTATTATCTTTATCTTGTTGGACTACATACAAATAGTAAAAAAAATGAAGATTATTTTACATGAAAATAGGGATTTTTAAAATGTTTGTTTTTACAAATTTTTAAAAAAATCATAATTTATTAAATCACCCCTGTAAACCTTACTCAAAGCAACAACAAACTCACCTGTTTAAGTAGGGTTGCTATAGCTACAGTCGTGTATTTATTGACACTATGAAAGATTTAATTGTCACAATCGCATCTTTTCAAATATCTAAATAATTTTCGAGGTGATTTTGCTTGTAGAAAAAATATTGATCCTAACTCTTGCGGAAATTAACTTTCCCGCACTTAACTGCTTGCCCGAACTCCGCTTCGCGTCGTTCGGGCATCGGCAGTTCGCGTGCGGGAAAGTATAACTTTCCGCACTTGTTAGGATAATAACTATTTTTTTGCAGTAGTGCGTTAAAAAAAATCAGTCCTATACTTGTATTTCTTGTAAAGAAATTCGGTTGTAGAAAAAATATTGTATGCAACTCGTGCGTGCATAAATAACTATTATCTACTCTACCTCATATTATGTATCAATTTTTAGTTCGTGAAAACTGTCATTATAAACAGCAGTGCGTGAAGGATTGAAAGTGTGCGTGAAGTAACTATGTATTTTAAATTAGATTTACTTTTTCGCACTGTTTTTGACACACCTTCATATAATCAAATATCCTTAGCATTCGCGTTGCCATGGTGTTGCTATGAGAGCATTAGTTTTGTTAGTATCTTGTAAATGAATTGAAAATAAATTGCTTTCTTATAATTATTTTTTATTTGATTATCGTAGATAAAATATTGTATGAAACTGTGCGTGAAGTGCTTTTTGCGCACTTACGCGCATGTGTGCGCAAAAAGCATACTTCACGAACTGTTTCATAAATAACTATTTAGTCTAAGAATTCAGCTACAGTAGAAGCAAAGAATAAATGGTGTAAAGTAAATCTTATTAATTGAATAGAAATATTATAAAAACTCACTATACAATATGTTCCTTATATAGTTTATTTGTATAAATGTAAATGAGTTATACAATATTAGGTACTTAGTCGCAATTTAAACCTGACGTAGTTTAATATTTATGTTAGGAAAACACCCTATTTTAATTTTTAATTTTCCTCTTAAACTTCTATTATAAAGGTAATGTACCTTAAAATAAAAATTGAAATATATGCATTTATAAACACTCACCAGATCTAAAAATAGTTATAGCTATAATGTATGATAACTCGTGTTTTTATTACAATCTTATAGATTTGTTTCTAATAAATAAAAATTTTGCGACTTCTTGATAGCCACAGGTAAATAAAATCTTTAATAGCTTATGTGACATAATCCTACTAATCCTATCCTACTAATATTATATAGGCGAAAGTTTGTTTGGATGGATGTATGGATGTTTGTTCCTCTTTCACGCAAAAACTACTAAACGGATTTTAATGAAACTTTACAGTAATGTAGCTTATAGATCAGAATAACATATAGGCTATAATTTATAAAGATATTGTGTGAATTGTCCAAAATATAACGATGATGGATGTTTGTTCCTCTTTCACGCAAAAACTACTAAACGGATTTTAATGAAACTTTACAGTAATGTAGCTTATAGATCAGAATAACATATAGGCTATAATTTATAAAGATATTGTGTGAATTGTCCAAAATATAACGATAAATGTCATTTAAGTCTGAAAAAATTCTGCAATCTGCGAGCTACTCAGGCGTGTGCTGCAAAAACAGTTAGTGCTACATGTATATAATGTATGGTGAAAATATTTATCTTAAATAGTCCTACAAAAAATTCTGCGACACCATATATATCTATCTTTTATGAGTAAGCCATTATTGTCAAAATAGTGAACCATAAATACAATAAAAATTGATAATTTATTTCTAATGCACATTTGGTAGTAATAAATGGATCCTTATCAAAATGAATACTTTTATCGCTTTTGGTATTTAAAGGAGATAAATTTTGTCCTTCACAATACATCATTTGAGTAGCTACCTATAGGCCTATGATTAGGGGTTTGCAGTGCTTAATTACTGTATTTTTGACAATATTGTTACGTTATTACAGTGCGAATGTAACATCTCAATATTGTCAGACTGTTATATTTTTCAAATACGACCCAAAAATTATGTATGTTATAATTTTAATGTCATAATGTTAGTTCTTTTCACGCTAATATAAGCTACTCGAAATACTAATACTGCGCACACGAAGTCGCGGGCACCAGTTATTGATACATAAAGACCTTGCTTTTATTCGAATTACACGCAGACGAAGTCGCGGGCAAAAGCTAGTAAATAATAATCCAAGAAATTCATAATTGGCAGGTATTTCTGTCAACTTAAAAACATTCAAAATATAAACTGATCCTTATATATTTCCTAGACTATTTTATTTCAAAAAGGAACTGTGAATAAAGAATTACGAGACCACCCCTAAGAGAAAAATCGATATATTGTACGATGTTTCCCGAACGAGTCTTCTCTTAGCGCGTTACAAGAATTCTCCACACTTTTCCTGTGACCTTTTATAGAGGCTGTAAGAAAATCCTCGAGAGTTTCATATTCAGGCGACAGAATGCGCTGGCGAGTCATGGTCCTGGAACATTGGGTTCAGTGACGTGGTTAGTTATAAATTATTAATTGATTTGAGTATTTTTAATGGCATCTAATAAATAAACTCAAATTTAACTATAATCGGTTTTAACGTTACAGACTAAAGCTTTTTGTATAAATATTCTGCGGTTAACTATGAAAAATTATACATCTAATAGTAAGAAGCTTATTATTTGTCTATTTTTAGTTTATTTAATTACTTAGAAAGTATAAAAAGGCAAATACTGACTAACTGACTAATTGATTGATTTATTATCGAAAAGTTTAAACTAGTTAAACTAGAAACATGGAGTTTAAATGATGGATTCGTTAAATGACGCAGGTACCCACCTAAAAAGAGCTTTTGGTATTAAACTTTAAAGCTAAATGTATTGCAAATACGCTATTTTTGCAGCTAGAACTACAAAAACTAATATTTAGCTTTTTGATAAAATAAAGTATGTGTTCTTACGTTTTCATAAAAAATGGGATAAGATTTTATTTGGAATCTCGCCAACAATGTAGGGCCAAATATACATAATAGTAATTTGTGACACAATAAAGTAAAAAGTAAAAAGAGTAAAAAAAAAACTGGTAATAAGGAATGATTTTCTGATAATCGACTTCAATTTTTATATAAACGAATACTGTGCTAATAAGAGCACAGTAAAAATTGTTACATTAAAAATATTTACATTAAAAATACTTTAAAATAAAAATAGCAGAAACAATAAACTATTATGGTTTAATGATTAAAAATAAAATCGATATATGCATATTCATAATCGAATGATAAGTAGTTGATATGTGACTTGCTCGTCAAATATAATAAATTTAAAACAAAATTTAAAATTTTGATATTTATTAGAATAAAAGCTTTTTTCCAGCCTAGGCCGAAAATTGTACATTACGCAACGAGTGCGGAAAGCAGGTGATCTCATCACGAGTGCGTGAAAGATTTAGAAAAACATTTTCCTAATTTAAGATCTCAATTATTGTACATGGAAGATCCAAAATTTTTCCAGTTTCCCAATCAAATAAAATTATATCAGGGTGATAGGCTTGTGATAGAGGGCGAAAATTTGAATGCGGCTAGTGAGGAGTCTGATGTTGTTGTTACCATTGGTACAAAGTCATGTAACGTTACTGGCTTAGCAATGATTTAACTAGTATGTGTTCCACCTGAACATCAACCATACGGAACTGACGAAAATGGCTTCAAGACGACCTCTACGTCTGATTGGGTTCTTGGGTGTAGGTAGTTCCTCCGGAGCCAGACTTTCTTGAGAACTTTGGTATGGAGTTAGGGCTGACACATGGTAACTACCTATGCAGTTTTGCATATTGGTGGGACTGCTAATTTGGTACGTAGATGGTCCAAGTAATTTTGTTATGACCATCTCTGCGAGGAGCTAACTTCTTTGAAAAATGTTTGGATCGGTTACTCAGAGAATGATCAGTAACCCAGACGTAATCTCCAATTTGAAGTTCCAAGGGCCTTCGATGTTTATCTTTGTGGTGTTTCTGACGGGTCTGTTCCGATTCCCATGTTTCACGGGCTTGGTGGAAGGTTTCACCCATCTTAAGCAGAGCAGGAGTTACTTCGGGAATAAAGTTTTCATTGATAATAATGGCCTTAAAGTCGTGGTGTACTTCAAAGGGGTGGCGAAGTTTATGTCCAAAGGCCAGGTAAGCTGGGCTAAATCCAGTGGATTGACACTGGGCCGAGTTCATGGCGAAACGAATCAACAACATTTTCGACCATGATTGGTGGTTGTTTTCAACTAGGATGGATAGCTGAGTTTTGATATCTCGGTTTCTTCATTCTACAGGGTTGGCTTCTGGGTGATACACTGGTATAAGGTGCTGCTCAATCTGGAGGCAGTAAGTGCGTAAAAAGCACGAGGGATGGGATTACCTGCGCACCGCACGAGTTGCGTATTCTATTTTTCATCACTCCGTGAGGAAAGCTCTTGAATTTGTCTAAAATAAAAGGAAAGAAGGTAATAAAAGTAGTATTAGGTCTGATCGCGAAGGCGCTGAGGGAGGGTTGGGGGAGGCGGATCCCCCCATTAAAACAAACATCTGTAGTGTTAAGAAATTATAAAATTTTTATTAAAAAAAACTTTTTTATTACAAATTTATGTATAGTTATGAATCTTTGTTAAATACGTTAAATGTAATATTTGAACAGTTGCTTAATTCTATAGACATATTTTTTTTATTCAACTTAAGTACATTAGATAATAATTGAGAATCAACAAAATCTTTATTTAGTAATGAAACGTTTGATTGATTATATCGTGGTGCATTTACTACCGCGTTATCAAAAGCAAAACTATTAGAAAATTCATCCTCAAGTTCTCCTAATTCACTTTCTATCTCATTTATTTTTAATTGGGAAACACTTATCAACTCTGTTTTGGGTCATTCATTGCTTTCCGCACGGTCCTGCATGGTCGAAAGCAGTGCTTTCCGCACGGAGTGATGATAATTTTTATATTTCGTAACGTTAAAGGAAGCTTTGCTTTCCGCACGGTCCTGCATGGTCGAAACCAGTGCTTTCGGCACGAAGTGATGAAAATGTCATTTGTCGGACGATTTTGAAGTAATCAATTTTATTGTTTCTGGACGGAGGATAAAAAAAAATCATTTAAATCTAACTACTAGGTTTTTCATACAGTAATTTTGTTATTAAAAATTCTAAAGATACAAAAAAATGTTTTTAATAAAATAATTAATAAATTAAATGGTTAGGTGATTAAACTAATATCTATTCCAACGACCATAATAGTGTTAAATATTTATAATGAAATCAAATGGCCATCATGTTTGAAAAATTTTGAAATTTAAAAGTATTTAAAGAAAAAAATGATATAAAGAAAATATTTAAAAAATGTGGTAAAGGTAAAGATTGCAGGTTCGAGTCCTGCCGGATGCGATATTTTTTCAATTTCTCCTTTGTGTCATTTTTCGTTTTGTATACTTTTTAAATTTAAAAAATCACATGAGGGATATTTTATAAAGAATTAGTTAACTAAAAATAAATAAAATTTCAAAATCACTTTAGCTCAATATGACCAGTTACTGCTTTGACTATAGCCTTCAGACGGCCATTAAACTAGTTGCATGCTGCACGAATCTAATTTTCTGGAATTTTAATCCATTCATTTACATACAATCGCTTTCTTCAGAGCCATACATAATGGCATATTTTCTAGCCTGCACCTCGGTATCTGAAATACACAAAAAGTTCAGCGGATTTGCATCTGGTGAATTCGAAAGGTAGACAAAACGAAGCCTGGAACATGGTTTTCAACTATTTTTAGTTAATTTTTACTTTATGTGCCAAATAGTGTTGAAACCTTTATGGTTCATGACTAAAGTATTAGTTTACATCTATAAAGAAGCTTCTTAAGCATTTTCACAATAATAAGTCGCATTAGCTTTGAAGCTAGGCACAATAAAGAAGATTGAAGAGTGTTTATCTTTATTTACTATTACTCATTTTATCACTTTATATTACTTACTTCGGTTGAACGTTCGTTGGATTAAATTTACGTAGGTGAGTTCAGTCAAGTTAACACGAATACTGATAGTTTATGCACTGCGTCATATGGAAATTTTTCACTGTATAGAGAAATCAATGTTCAGAAATTCGGCGCGTATTGCTGAGTGTAACAACTTTTTTCTCTGTCGAGTCGATATTTGTTTTGCTCAGCTGTTAAGATCGTGTGCTTTTTGGAACTTGTATGGCTTGATATGAAGTTTATTATCCGGTATACCTCGTATGCTTAGCTTTAACATTTTTAGCTCGTTGACCATTTGATTACCACTACGCCGTGAATTTTACTCAACTAACATAACAGAAGAGTTAATGTACGTATAGCATATAAGTCAAGGGGCTATGAGAGCTCAGACACAAAATGAGCCTTTTTTACATGTGAATTTTCATATAAAAATCTAGGCTTCATTCTGCACTTTTTGGCTCGTTTACATACTGCGCATGCTCGACTTATCTCATATTGTGTCCACTCTTTAATGTTACATACCGTTTAAAAGTGCTGCTAAAAGGTAAAAAGTAAAAAGTGCTATAACGATTTAACGGAATAGAGTGAGCTGCCAGAAGAAATGTATTGAAAGTGTCAAAAGGAAATTTATGTTATACGGATTTTGGCGTGAGGCTTATTGTTGGTTGCGGGGAAGAGCGAGATATATGGGCGAGATTTCGGGATAAATAATATATAAGATAATTTATCTAAAAAACAGTTGCCCTTTTGCAAGTTCTTAATGACTTTTAAGCGGTATGTAACAATCTAAACAACATGCACAGTATAAAAAAGAGTCAAAAGGTGCAGAATGAAGCTAAAATTTTCTTATGAAGATTAACATGTAAAAAAAGCTGATTTTGTGCCCGATCTGTCATAGCTTCTTTGTATGTATCTATGTATGAATGAATGTATGTATGTATGTTTGTATGTATGAGCAAATTAGGAGTAACAGGTACACCTGCGACCTATCAGATCTATTGTGTCCCCCTTTTCTTGCCAAATTGATGATTTCCTCAGACTTATAGCAGCTCTTCTAGTCCCAATAGCGGCTCTTCTAGTCCTTTCTTTCTTAGAAAGTTTAGAATATCGTTGAGTTTCAAGTTCGGTAGATCTTCATTTTCTATTTCGCATGACGCTAAGTAATTGACCCTATAATTACTTAATTATTACTAATTACTATTATTAATTACTTATAATTCTAAAAGTATGTGTATTAAAGTTTTATCCTCTACCTCACAGAATCTGTAGTTTGCTTAATCTACCAATCCTAGTTTCTTCATGTGTTCTTTTAATTGACAGTGCCCGGTTAATATTCCTGTTATAATACAGAGGTTCTTTTTACTAAGGTTAAAACAGCTGAGAGATCTCTACTGGTTCTGGATTTTTCGCTATACACTTTTTTTTAGTTTTTTTAAGACTGTACTACTGCTGATTCCACAGGATGGTTCTAGTCCCAGGTATGGGGTTGTAGCTTCTTCTTTTGCCAGCTTGTCTGCTGTTTCATGACCTTCTATTTCTATGTGTCATGGAACCCATAGGAGGGTAACAGTGATATTCGGTCATAGTTCATTTACTTTGCCTGGGCATTTCCAGACCATCTTTGAAATGATTGCGTGTGAGCTTAGAGCTTTGATGGCTGCTTGACTATCTGACATGATTATAATCTTTTGTCTAAGATAGTTCCTTTCGATAGCAAATTCTATACATCTTTCGATGGCACGGATTTTTGCACCTGGCTTTCTGAGTATTTGGTTCTAGGTCCAAAAACCTCTACTTCTCTCACAGCTTCTCTACTCATATGAAACAAAATATTTCGCGACAATTTTAAATTAAACCGGTATGTAATCGGTAAAACCTATTAATATGGTAAATTTTAATGAAAGGGTTTATCTTCTTCGTTACCTGCATTATAGAAATGAAACTATACTTCACAGTTGTCTTGTCAAACTTACTCTGCACCTTGTAAATTGTATACAATTATTACCTGTTTTTATATAACTTCTAATATTATGTAGTAAAATATTTTATTTAATTAATGCAATATAAGCAAAATTAAGATATAGATAAGAAGTTTTACCCCTATGATTTTTGGAAGTTACGTCACTGAGGCGGACGTCGAAGGAATTTTCTCTATTTTGTGGTTTCTTTGAAATTTGGAAAGTGTTTGAAGGCGTATTGGGTTCTATCTTTGTGCATTTGATGTGCCTTTTAAAGGGCAAAGAGAGCCAGTAAAAGCTATGTTAAAATGTTTTAAGTATTGAAATTCTTGTAAGAGAATTTTAGACCTTACACACTTTTCTCGTTAAATATAAAATTGAAATTAGATGGGTTAAAAATAGTTTACAGTCTTAAAGTGTTAATTAAAGCAGCTAATACATAATAAACGATAAGACGTACCTATAGGATGTGTAAAGTTCAATTCAAATATTCTTTAAAAAGAAAAATTAATACTCTTATGCTCTTGTGCTGCAAGATAAATCGTCATACATCTTTTTGCATTCGATTCAGGAGAGTGAAATTTTGTAAACCAAACTGATTGCATTTCGTGCTTGAAAAAAATGCATTTTCAAATTGCATCTCAAAGAAAAATGTTAAAACTTTGAAACTCGCGAAATATCAACGAAAATAGTTTAACACGAATTTCATGACATCGCTGGTCTCTGAGGTACCTGGTAGCCTGGAGTTTTTGGTGGCGCTGAGCAAGATTTTCATGACAGCGAATATAATTTTTTTATTAGTAAACTTTCTCAAAATTCTTTTTTGGTATATCTAAAAAAATGATACAAAAAATATTTTTAATTGGTGCTTTACAAGCAGTTCGTTGCATGGATGAAATGTGATTGATGATATATTACTTAAACACGACTGTCAACTACGTTTAGCCATATATGGTGCTTTAATTATTTTCAGAAAGCCAAATATACCTGAAAAAATTAATCCGTCAAATATTTAGCTATGTGAAATATACAAATATAGAATTTATCTGATGACTATAGGTATTATAAAATAAAAAGGTATCAGTAAAAATTTTTCAACAGTAGATGCACTCAAACAGCATCTGAAAAGGGTATATTTGCAAATTCAGAATTAATATTAATAATAATAAAAAAGTAACAATAATAATAACAGTAAAAAATAATAATAATAATAATAATAAAAGCCTTTATTTAACAAAGTTGTCGTATGAAGAAGAAGTTTTAAATCCTGTTGATTGGGGATGGAAACTAAAAGACAATTCTTGTTCTAGATAACAGAGCCTCCTATTCCTCCAAATGTGATAAATTTAATTTTTGCAGTTGCAAAAAAGGTTGCAGTGCCTTAAGCGGATGCAAAAAGCATGGCTTGGTTTGACACTTGGCTGGATGTAATTGCACAAATATTGAAAATTATACATCACAATCACAATCATCTAAATACGCACAGAAAGATATAGTAGAAGAAGATAGTGCAAATAATCAAATATAATTTAATAATTTTCGTTCGTTACCTTTTTATTAAATAAAATTGTTGGTATTAATATTCAAAAAAATATTTTTAATTTTCATTCGATACGACACCAATATCGTATAACTTAAATAAACAATTCAGTACAAATATTTGAATACCATTGTGAATAATGTAATATACCTAACATAATTCTAGTTCCAACCTTGGCAACAGGTACCTCGGAGACCATCGCCATCATGAAATTCGTGTTTAGCGACCCCCAAAACTCCCGAATAAAAATTTCCGTGGATATTTCCCAAATTTTTAATTTTTCATCTTTTCTAATGAACAAATTGAAATTTTTACCACCTGAAAATCAGTTACCTGGAAATCAGTTAGTTCATAAAATTTCCTGATACTCTCTCGAGTCGAATACAAAAAGTCGCATGACGATTCATCATGTTGCACAAAATTTCCTAATATACCGTATATAAAGTAAAGGACTTGACAGTCGCGGGACTGACCAATACAAGCTTTGTTTTTTTTAGAATTTAATTACCATTTTTTGGTTTTGCATAATAATATAATAATTTTTCACGTGTTTTCAATTTGTTCTGATTTTTAAATTTTTTTTCTTAAAATTATTTTCAACCACTTTTGGTTGTTCTTAAAGTTGTATATTTACGTCTACTTTTTTATTTTTTCATAAATTTGCAGATTTTCGTAAATTTAAAATCTTTTTATCACTTTAAAATATTTTTACAAATTTTTTGATTTTTTTCTAATTATCTGAAATTTTTCACACAATTAATGAACTGTCGCACACGTAGATACTCTTTAAACATGCATTCTTTTCGTCAAAAAAAGCACTAGTTTTTTATAAAATTAATAAAGGAAGTTTTACGGTTAGCGTTTTAGCAGCATAATGATTATTTTTTTCATATAGATATATAGACTTCTTTTTTATTAAAAGTCTATATTATCATTTGCGAATTATAGATTTAACATTAAATTGTTAATTTTTTTTATGTATTTCATGGATAATGAGGATACTAGAAAATTTGAAAATATTAAAGTTAAGATGGTAAAAAAATCTTTTGTCTAAAAGGTTTCAGAGTCATTGGGAATGCATTGTATCTGTTTGCCATGAGGGCTTAAATGATCTCAATACATAATAGTGATTTAAAAGACATTTAATGAGTTTTAAGTTTTTTTTTAGAACTACACACACTGCTTACAAAACATAATGTTTGAACACCCCAGAACATTTTCTTCAGGTAATTTAGTGCAAGGAATATACAAAACCCGAAGTTCGTATGTATTAATCTTACTATGAAGTTATTAAGTTTCTCCAGGGAATCTATGACTTACTTGTCATAAGTTTGGAGCTTTCCGCTCAAGGGGCCACTTTGCATCTGATATAATGTTTACAATGAAGCAAGAAACTCACAGAACGTTAGAGAGGGGTCTATAGTCCTAAAAGACCTTTACCGAAAGCGGATATTTAAATTTGTTAAAATGTTATAGCTGTCTGTTGATATTGCAAGAATACATTCTTCTTTTTTACACTTTATAATAAATTAAATCGAAGTTTATTGGGATGTGGTATGGATTATACCTTATTTTATGAGAATGTTAAATCAGATATAAATTTGATGCAAATACTGTTTTGTTAAAGTAGGTACATAGGTATACCAAATACAATTATTTCAGCTATATACATATATCTAGCAACATTGTAACTATCGAAAGAGTTTAAATTTAATTTACAACAGAGCAAAAACTAAATTATTTAAAAATAATATATAAGCTTCCGCGCTTACTCAGTTGTTGTGGTTTATGTTTTAATTTGATTTGTAGAGATTCTGCTTTAAGGATATAAGGGCTTAAGTACAAACTTCACAAATCAAAAACTAATTTGGATGCAGTAACAATTAAACAAATAAAAAAAGGTTAAAAACAACAAAAACTTCATGGGATAGTTAAATTGTAATATTTCTACAAATCTTAACTTTAAATGCGCTCCAGTTAGCTTCAAATAACAGCGACTTGTAGATACTAATGTGAACTTGCCTGATCCGGTTCAAAGTGGTAATCCATAAAACTATTCATATGGTCCTAAAGTGGTCGAAATTAATTAATGGTGACCTAAGAAGATCTCAAGTGAGCCAAAAATTCTAAGGATATGTTAGAGCCTTTTTTCAGCAAAATTAAATAGTAAGGACATTTCATGTTTAGTTTTATAACTAAACACTCATAATAATATGTAAGCACTACGATTCTAGTAGGCCCATGGCTTGGTGTACTATTCTCATTTACTCCCTTTTGTCAGTTGCTTCTCTTTCCCAGTTCGTTACATTAAGTCTTCTCATATCTTCTGTAACTTTATTTCTCCACCTTGACCCCTGTATTCCTCTTCAACTTTTGCCTGCTAATGCACCATTGTGGAAATTCTAGATAGAACCATTTCCTGCACATGACCCAATTACCAATTCTTTGCGCCTTAATTACCGCTAATATGGTAGGTTCTTGATAGAGATCAGTTTACTTGTTATTTGTTCTTCTCATCTATTGTCCATTTAAATTTTTCCCACTAAAGATTTTAAGCAGTATTTTCCTATGCGAAACTAGTAACAACTCTTAGTGTTTTTTTATTGTGACCCATGTTTAGAAGCATACGCCACTATCGGTCTTATTAATTACGGTCTTGTAGGTTCTTAGTTTTGCTTTATGAGATATATTTTTGCTTCTTCACAACCCATTGAAAGCATATTGGTCCATTTCATATACTTAGTTTTTATGTATAATCATTTGGTTGCTGCACTTTCTTCGAGTTTCCTGACTGTTTTCTTTAGTTACATTTTGCGTCTAGCCAAGATTACCAAATCGTCTGAAAATCCTAAGCACTGATGTTTTTTGTGATAGATTAGACCTGTTCTATTATTATTTGCTTTCTGTATAACCTTTTTTAATATTATGCTAAACATTATATTATAGATGATAATGGATCACCCTGCCACACTTCTTCTTTGGCCTCAAAGCTTTCTGTTATACTATTGTTTATCTTGACTTTATTCACTCTTCTTTGTAGAGTTAATTTTATCATTCTAATAAGTTTAAAAAAAATCTAAGTATATCTTGCAATTCTGTGAATATCTCATTTCCTTTGATTTGATTTGAAGGCCTGTTTAAAATCAATAAAAAAAAACTATCGTGTCTTTATTGTATTGATTACTTTCAGCCTGTATTTCTCGTAGTGTGAAGAACTGATCTACTTACAGTAGTTTTGCCTTGTCTGAACCCACACTGATATTCTCGTATGCATTTATCTACCTTCGCTGTTAATCTATCCTTTTGCGCAGCGCTATGACTCGCTAATTCTGACATTCTTTAGGTAGTACATTTTTTCCATATTATATCTTTAATTAGTTTGTTGATTTTATCTGCCAACTTATTTCCCCCAAATTTAATCATTTCAGTCGTTATACAGTCGGTTCTGGGATTTTGTTCATTTTTAAATTTTTGATTATATTTTGATATTTCACTAATTGTCGGAGCTTGTTCTTCACTCTGTAAATTTTGTATTTTATTTGCTAGATCCAAAGTTTCCTCGGTATTATCATCTGTCTGTTCATCTTTATTAAGAAGTTTATAAAAGTACTGCTTCCAGCGTTCTAATATTTTCGGTTCTCCCATAATTATTTCTCCATTCTTGTCTGTATAATGTACAGTTTTGGGCTGGTGTCCTCTATTCTCTTCTTTTAACCATTGGTACATGTTCCTAATTCGCTTATTTCTCTATATTATCCAGTTTAGCGTCATAATGTTCTTTTTCTCGTAGCATTTTGGGTTTTATTCCTTTGCTCGATGTAATTTTTTCTTTTCTTGTTCATCTGTTATTATTTTTAGTCCTAGGCTGGCCCGCTCTTCCAATTCTTGTTTACATTCTTTATCGAACTATTTGTTATTAATTTGTCCTTTTAAACTTTTGCTCACTTCCTGTCTATAATCTGATTGGCTGGTTTCTTTCGTATTTTAATTTCTTTCTGTTTTAAAGGTTCCATACTAATTGTAACCAAACACTAATCATCGAAAATAGATTTTAATAAATTTACTTTTTATTAAAAACACTGTTTAAAAAACAAATACATAGAAATTTTATATTAAAATGTTAGATTATAAATTCTTTAGCCTTTGTCTATAATTTTTGCATTTGATAAGTTTATTATGCTAGATAAAACTAAAAAATAATTATTTTCTATCAGAAACGCTTTTTATAAGACCTTATATTAAACAATTTCCATAAAAAACTGCCGAAGCACGTTTTACTAGACTCTTGTTGGACGAAATATTGAATGCGCAATATGTTAGTTACAAGTAAGATTAGAAAAAATTTCTATAATAAATAAAACCAACCTTAGAGGTATTAACATATAGATAATGTTGATGATTCTAATAGCTAGTTACATTTAAAAAAAAAAGATAAGGAATTTTGAATATAGGTAACGTTAAGAAAAACGAAGATAACGGATGTTTAAATTGGTACAACATACACTATATAGGACTTTGAGACTGTTAGTTATTATAGAAATATAAAGTTGTAGTTGATCAAATTCAAGATACAGCAAGTGTAGTATTTAAAATCTTTAGTTTATTTATATAAACTTCCTTTGACCACTTTACGAATATCAATCCATATTATATTTTTTACTGCACTGCTTTTCTTGTTTTCTTGGAGTGCCTAATGTATTACCTTTAAATTTTTCTAATTTTTATGAAAAATTTACAATATTTACTCGTGGTTCCTCTCGCTCGCTACGCTCGCGTTCGGAATTTACCACTCGTATCGAATTTTCGTTCTAACCTTGTTACAGAATATAGGTACTGTTTTCTTATGCAGTCCAAAAGCGGAACAACCGAAAGCTGACAAATGATCTACGCGTGAAATGTTCAATTTTCAGTCCAAAAATCGGGAAAACCGGGAGCTGAAAATTAATTTCAGGATGAAAATGTGCATTTACCAGTCCAAAATTGGAAATCCGGGAGCTGAAAACGCGATTTACGTATAAAAATGTGCATTTACCAGTCCAAAATCGGAAAACCGGGAGCTGAAAACGCGACAAACGACAAACTTAATGCACTTTATAGTCCGAAATCGGCGAAACCGGGAAATTTAATGCATTGTTTATTGTAGGGTATAAACAAAACTCGCGTGATTTCTGTATTTTCGCAACAAAATCCACGACCAACACGTTATTTCGGCACAACGATGGGCGTCAGTGTAGAATATGTTTATTCCAAGTAAGGGTTCGATTCGAAATAACAGTTTTAACGTTTGTAAATATTTATTGCGAATAAAATACAAAAAAAGTAATATTACGTAATAATATTTTAAAGCGTGGCGAGTACCCTTTCTTCACAGTTTCAAACAGACTATTTTTTTGAAAAACTGAATTTTGCCTGCCTTAATGAAAACATCCCCTCTTCTCAAGGTTACAAAGCACTTGTAGACAGAGTACTACCGTTGTATACAGATAAATATTAAATAGGATAGAATGGATTAGGGCAGGAGCGTAGTAAAATATTTGTTATAAATGTTAATTTTTTTATACCATGAAGTTTATGAACAGTTTCAAATTAATTCCAATATAACGATTGCCTACCCTAGAAAAGCTCAAAAATACAATTATACCTAGCTAAATGTAAATCAGATCAAAAAAGAGCATATTTAAAAGTATAGCTAAAAAATATTGTAACAAAAGCTTCTTAGTTTCGGTTTGTTAAACATATTTTTTGCTTAATATTAAATATTTTAGGGGATAGAAACCAAATCTTATTTGTTTCTTTATACTCGCTCTAATAACATAACATTATTGAAATTTTGTTTCGTTGATTTTACATATTCTGAAGGAAACGGGAATTAATTTCGAGCTAGATGATAATTAAATTTTGTTGGGTCTGTATAATGTTTGCTGACGCAGACTCTACTTGTTTCCTTGAAAGCATAATCATCCGGAAGTAACAATTAAAACAAAAGTTAAACGTTTAAATTTAAGGTGGTTAATCGTTTTCCGAGGTTATACTTTTTATCTCTTGTCTTCCAGTTTATGTACTGATTTTTTTAATTAAACTCAGGATTATATATATATATATATATATATATATATATATGTTTCTTTTTATTCTTGGGTAAAGGTTATAGTAATAAATAAGGAACACTGATTTTACAACGTTTCGCACATTTTTTATTGTGCTTTATCAAGTCTAAAAATAATTTATAAAATATCAAATTATGTTTACAATATATATAGAATGTACAAATTTAAACATTTTAAAGAATTTTTAATATGTTTAAATTTGTACATTCTATATATATTGTAAACATAATTTGATATTTTATAAATTATTTTTAGACTTGATAAAGCACAATAAAAAATGTGCGAAACGTTGTAAAATCAGTGTTCCTTATTTATTACTATAACCTTTACCCAAGAATAAAAAGAAACATATTAAAATGGTTAAAGAAAATTAAGTACATTATATATATATATATATATATCCCACTTTTTCTTTAAAAAAGACATCATCTTTTATACTAAGACAACTAAAAACTTATAGAAAAACATCGCATTTATTTCACAAATATAATATAACTTTGACTCATTAATTCAAATTTGAATTTGATTTCGGAAATTTATAAATAGGACAAACAAGATACGACATTACAAAGAAATCAAAAAAAGCTTACAATTGGCAGTACTCGAACTTGCAATCTCTACTTATAGCTGGTAGCGCCTTCAATCATGTCAGTATCAGACTTAACTCATGTCCCATAGAAAACTTACTTAATTTCTCCCTAAGCCGATGCAAATGGTGTTAATGAGAGGGCGATTATTTACTAAAACATTAAACTTTAATTTACTTTCAGTTAAGGGATCAGAGCCATAGATTTTCAGTAAAGTAATTATTAAGACATATCTTTTACACGATTTTAAGAATTTAGAAATTAATCAAACAAGAATTGACATTGGATTTGCTATATTATAAAAGAGGTAGGTACTAAGCTCTTGTATTAATTATCATTTTACGATGTTAATATTCACCAGTAGAGGGAGAATTGGTAATTTTTTTTGCAAAAATATCTGATAGTACCTTGTTACTAAAAAAATATATTTTTAGTTTATATGATACGTTCTTGAGTCCAAGAGGAATTAAAAATGTAAACAAATAAAATTTACAACCCCCGTTTTACCCCCTTAGAGGTAGAGTTTCGTAAAATCCTTTTTTAGCGGACGTGTAGACCCTATAAGGAACCAACCTACCAAATTTGTAGATTTTATAGTTTCTGAGATATGGTGATGAGTGACCTTTCGCTTTTATATAATATATAGATATAGATAAAGCCAAGAATTTTAATTTATAAATAATTTGCTTTTTTTTATTTATCTTTATTTTTGCAATCAATACTTTTATTTCTTTAATATTTTTGTTGTTCTTTTGAATTATGTTTGTTATCTGTTTTTTATTTTATGTGCTTACTCTTTATTCTCAACCCCTAAAAAAGTCCCTAACACCGAAAAACATTCGGTTTAAAGAAAGAGGTTGTTTAAAGTGAAATATCCTTGCGGAAATATTCATTAACGAGGCCAGCAGGCACTCAGCTATATTTTTTAAATTCACCTTCCACAATTTCGGGTCGTTGTCTCCAGTTTCAGCAGAAAACCACAGGCGGTCAATTTCAGTAAAAGTTCTGAAACATTATTTACTGAAAGCATTGAGTCGGGATGTACACAGCAAGGAAACAGAAAGTGCTCTTTCTATTTTTATCACCGTAAATAGCTCAAGCTTATTGTTTTGACCAGAACATTCTTGAAATTTTACTAGAATCATCCCAAGAATTCAGAAAATTTAATTTATTACCTGCACATAGAAAGGCAGTAACTAGGTTGTTTTAAGTATTGTGATTTTCTAAATATGGCGCATTCTTGTAATTTTAACTTAGATTATATTTGTAAAAACCTATTATTTTTTCTATTATAATTAACTATATGTGTCCGTACTAGATGTCTCACTTCTAGTTTGCTGCTTAACGGTTTTTAGGTACCTATTAAAAGCAAATATTAATTTTGACCATTTGTTTTGTTAAAAAATGATTTTAGTTTGATTTACCAAATGTGATGTTTTTAATGATAGACTTTTTTAGGACTATTTAAATATTTATATATTTATTTACATTTATGTTTGTTAACATGTGAAAACAGTACTGTCAGCAATCATGGTATACCCTACTTTACATATAAGTGTTATGTAGTAAGTCTAGGCGGGATCTGTTTTGGATTGGACATTTTTCATAGGAAGCTGTTTTTTGCTGGAATACCTTCAGAAAAGTTAAAAATTTCCAATTTTTTTTCTTCTATCTCGTGTATAATCTGGAAAATATTGCTTCTAGAAAAAAATTATACAAAGTTTAATATTTCTTTATTTATTTTTACAAAATATTTCGTTAGTTAGAATTTGAAAATTTAATGTTTATTGTAGGAAAAATGGCAAAAAAAGTACAAAAAAAAGAAGTTTATTCGTTAATCGTTTTCGTCCCTCTTAATTTGACTTATAACCTTTATATTTCGCCTAGAAAAACTTTTTAATTTGATTAACATGTGTACTTAATTTCGTTAGGATCGGTCGGATAGTTTTTGCATATCAATTTGCCAAATAACCTACTAGAAAAAAAAAGAGTGTGCGTGTAACCTTTACGCGCGATTGAAGTAAAACTTGTTGACATACATATCGGAAAATAAATATTTAATTACAATTCAATCATATTTATTGTCTATATACCTACTTTACAAAAAATGAGATGTTATATTTATATTATTCATTAGAAATAGGAATTTGAAAGTTATCATTATTTTTTATATATGAAATAATAGGTTTATGATAACTAAAATGTGAAACATAGATTTTACTCTCTAAATACCATTAATGTATTTGAAACCGTTTGAAAATTTTGAAAATTTCATAAATAAATTTTGAAAATTTAAGCTCCTCCGATAGCTGAAATCACACCGTTACTTCCAACAGAATCTTCCGTTAGAATCTAACGTTAGAGTTACCCCTAGTCGCGCCTAAAGAAGTTTTGCTTCAATAATAGGTAAACAATATTAAAAATATACACACATTACGTTTAGAATGTGTGATTTTGTAGCTGTATCTACCTTATTGTAATACAACACAACAAAAGAGCCTTCGATAGTTAGATAACCATTTCATTTTGTAGCATTTTATAGCATATTCCATAAAATTTAAAATCCTGAGTTGAGTTTGTTTTCTTCAGTTTTACGAAGGATCTGTTATTGGTGGGAAAAGATCAGACATCCTGACTAGTGGTTTTATGGCATTTATGGCTACCTAACCAAACCTTAAATAAGTATAAGCAAGTGTTAAAACATTTCGAATATTATTATTTTATGAACAAAAACGTGCAACATGCTTCTTTACTTAACGTAAAGGTTACGTATAAACAATTATTTACTATCATAATATGTATGTATGTATATAAACTTACTTAATCAAATCATAATGAATGTCGCTGTCTCGTCTTTTTTTCATTTTCATTTTTCTTCAAATCTTTCTGGCGCTTATAATATGCCCTTTGACGTTCACAATTTCTTTTTCTATTTAGCTCTTTACGTCTATAAAACGAAAATAGCTAGGTATAAATAATAGGTATAAATAATTAGGTATAAATAGTGTAATTACACACTAAAAATAAAATGTATTTATATAGAGTAGGTACTCACTATTTTCATTCAATATTTTTTCATCACTTTCTTTATTAATAAATCCACTTTGTTTATTCATATTTAAAACAAACACTTTATACACAAATTTACACTATTTACCACCAATGTATTTTGGTTGACAAGATGACAAGCTGTCAATTCATACAATTACAGATTTAATTTTATTTAATATAGTAGGCAGAATCGTGTTAGGTATTTTGTATAAGGTTTTGTCTCCGGTACGCGGTACATTAGAATGACGTCACGTCCGTTAGAATTACTGAGTTACCCATAGTGCCGCTAAAGAAGTTTTACTTCAAAAATCACAAGTTTTAAAATTTATACCAGGCCCTAAATAAGGCTCTCAGTTAGTCGCCAATTTTTTTACACATAAAGCAAGGCAGCTTTTAAACGCTTTTTTTTTAATCGGTCCACTAATAGAGCATAGAATTTTTTTAAATTTTTTAAACATTTTTTTAGGCTTATAAACAATGTGAATAATTTTACGAGCTGTAAACATATTAATTTCAAAGAGTATACACTTAAAAAATATTAAAAGATGCTTCTATTAAAATACTTACTTACTGGTTGTCGACATATTGAACGTCAAAGTTGCCATAAAATCGAGCCGGTCTGTCACTTATGGTTACACGGCAAATATACTAACTTTGACCTTTAATATCTTGGCAAACAGTAAGCCAATTGTATTTTTTTTAATAGGAGCGTCTTCAAGTTGTGGAAATGTAGCTATTGTTTTCTGGCCCTTTTGACCACGACCTGGTTAATATATTTACCATTTCTATATCCATAAAATATGCGACGGTCATTTGCTATTGCTAGACGAAGTTGGACGAGGCAACTTTCTATAAAATTTTATGTATTCTTCAATCACTAAAAATTTTCTTTTTGTATCATTTTTTGTTATCTTTATATTTAATAATAATATTGTTTTCAAATCATCTATATTATCCGATGTAATCTGGGTATTTTTGCAAATTCGACAAGCCCCTGCAATCCCCAAATCAACAAAAATCTTATTCATTAAAAAAAAAGGTAAATATCGCAGATTTTTTGGGTGTAAAACCTTTAAAATTTTGCTTTAAAAATGTAATTAATTTAAAATATTTTGATATGCATCTACATTATTATTGTATAGTAAAGTACTTCTTATCATGGAATAAGTAGAACAAACTGTTGATGGTTTTTATTGTTGAGCTAGTTCAGAAAATAGGTCAATAGTACCGTATATGACAGAAAATTTCATGGTTTTTTTAACCTTTCATTTATACATTTTGCATATGTTTTTCATAAAGTTTTTGAGATTTAGCTGGCAATAATTTTAGTGATACATTTTTGGCTGCTTTTACTAATTCTGGTGACAGGTATTTCATGATTCTAATAGTGATTCTAAACAACGATGGTTTCATAAATATAAACAATTTAAATTTGACGTCGTTTAGATACTTGATATTAATAAATGACAATACGAGTTTTTAAATTAGTTTTTGAATTTTGTCGCTACAGAAAAAATATTGTCTCCCTCCGCTCCGCTTAGAGCAAAAATCTAATAGTTTTTTCCCTTGTATAATAAATAACTAATTTTTCCCCCTTTTACATTTTTTTTCTATTTATATTGAAACCTTTCAGTTCTAATGCTGTTCGTTTTTATATTGCGTTAAAAAATTTAAATCTATATATGTTCTAAGAAAACTTTATATATATTATTAAAACCCTGTTGCATATAATTAGGAAAATTGGTGTTTCTAATTAAATTTGATTTACTAAGAGAAGCACAGCTTCATTATAGAAAGTGATAGGATGCGACATCATATAGATATCTATTTAATAGACAGTTTGCTATGATATTATCCCTAGCTGCGGCGATATCGTGGACAATAGAGAATACGTAACAGGATTGCATGGTCCGGTGTTAGATATGGCAAACAGTAATGTAATTGGGGATGGGAAATTTTACAACCCCCTTTGGTCGCTATACGGTACACCTGCCACCGCTAATTAGTAGGCTATAATGGCCATCCAAATGTCGATTAAACCTAATATAGTGCCAGACTGGTAGCGACATGTACATATTCCCTGGACCGCGTGTATTGGACTTGAATATAAAACGCTGTCGAATATTTGATTACAGTTATTTATGCTCCTTGGTTTTAGCAATCTTGTCATTCCTAAACTATTTAAAATAGTTCTAATTAAAAACAACTATTAATATTTTTTAAGAGCGTTCTTTCGCTGTAAAAAGGATCGGAGTTGCATCGCCCTTCCAATTTTTTATATTGATGGGCCCGACGCCTCTGAACCCTTTAGATGCAACTCTAATAGTTCCAACGCATTACTACTGGCGGCAGCACATATTGAAGCACTTAATGCATTTTTCTTAAATCCCTTTTAACTGTTAGTTACAGCAGATTAAAAAAAATTTTTTTTGATCAAAAATTTTAAAATGTTATATAGAAATGTGGAAACTTAAAATTTTTAAAAACTTGCACTTAAATATCAAAGAAAAAATATGTAAATTGAATAAAAAATATATATTTTTAGCATCCACAATACTAGATTTTTTTCTCTATATTTTCGTGATAACCAAATTTTAATTAGTTAATTAATGAAAAAGTTAGCAGGAACCTAGTAAATAAAAGCCTATAGAACGCTCAAGACCGAGACAATAGCTTCTTAGTATTTTTGTCAACATAAAATTTTTAACGTTAAAACGTCCTAAATGGCGTCCTAACTAACTCAATAAGTCATGGGTTCTCTTTTAAGAGTGTTGTTAGTCTCACCCAAACATATAATTAAGGGCGCCAAAGTAGAAACTCCACAAATTATACTTAAACACTCGTTTTAAATGATTTATTACAAATTTTATGATTTCAAAAAAGATAATGATTAATTAAATAACTAAAAAAAGGGTGTGGCAGTCAGTGGGACTGCCGGCAGAAGTTATACTTCTATGCACTGTTAACTAATAAAACTTAATAACTACAAACACAGGCAAGTAGAAATAATTTTTTTTTTAAATTAACTGTATTCAATTAAATTATTAAATAAAATAAGACCAGTTGATGTGTGTCCTTACTTCAAACACGAAAACTAAACAGTAAAACGATCAATGTACAAAAAAAGTATTTACAAAACCCCATAGTGCAAAATATAATGCAACCATGTGACGGTAGTATGGACTACAATACAATACTCATTACTGAATATTTTTATAATATAAAATACTAAACTTTATATGTTTACTTACGTGACAGAATTATAAAATAATCTGTCAAACACAATAACTTCAAAAATATTAAAAACTAAATATTATATCAAAGAACATTAATTATGTTAATTAAAGAATTAATTATTCTCTTCTTAATGGAAGTCTTCGGAAACCCATGTATTGGTATCTATTATATGGAAATGATTTTTCTTCCGATTTTCAATAGTCGGGACAAAGTAAAGTATTCAAATTCTCTTTCTTTTTCACCAGAAAACGGCTGGAACTTAACAAATTTACTACCAAGTTGAATCACTTTCTAGTCAAATCGGATGTTTTCATTTTATTGAGAGAAAATTAATCGTTAAAGCATATGTAAAAAGCAGCCCTGACTTGAATAATAATAAAAAAAGATGTTTGGCTAAACTTAAACTAGTTGATTTTGGTTAGTATTAATAAAATGTCATCCCTTTTTTATATAGTAACAAAAAACAAAATAATCAAAGGAAACATAATTAAAATCGAATTAGTTGTATTTCGATGAGGTTTACCAAAAAAACAAACCAAATTTGGGGCCGAGAATTAACAATCACAACCAGAAAGAAACGATAATTTTACTACAACACAGCTCACGGGTCATTTTTAACTACAACTATTAAACTTAGTGATTCTCGCCGATTTAATCACGCTAACAATAGTCGGGTGGAATTATTCTTGATATAAAACGATCTGATAGATCATTACAAATAACATTTTTAAAATAATCAAATAATTTTATTGATTAGTGTATTATGTATTATTATACTTCATGACACTTTTTGGGACAAGGCTCTAGCATTCCACTCTAGAGAAGCAAATATATCGCCAGTATAGAAGCTTCGCTTCAAAAACGTTATCAAACAAAGTAGTTAATGGTGGACTGAAATCACGACCGGCGATTGTAAATTTCTTACGCGTCTTATGTTGTGATGGGACACGCTTGCTAATAATATTTAAAATTGCTGAATTGCACACCTACCCTTTATACATATTACCTAAACCCTGTTAAAACTGTGTTTTACTACTATAGGCACATTTAATTCCATATTTAATTTAAGGAAACGGAGTAGTTAGGACTAAAATTAGAGCATGTAGCGTTAAAAGCTTGGGTTTACATAAGTACGAGCCATATGGTCTCGTCTTGGCAACATTTTACTTCTTTTTTCTAAGCTACTCACAACAATATTTTTGAATTATGTTTATTCTTTCCTTCTTTTTATTTGCTGTAGTTAATTCTATATCTTTATCAATTTTCAGACCTTTAATATCAAAATTTGAAGAAAAGCCAGATACAAAATGCTATCCTATAGTTTTGCGGTACAAGTCGCAGGTTTCATATTTATGTTGTGTTTTTAACAATACTAGTTTATCAAATATCAGCTTTCTAGAACTTTAGTATCTTAACAATTCTGATGCTAATAAGTCAGTCAGTAACGAAATCAAGGTGTTTTAGATATCCATAAAATCTGAAGTATGGAAGCAATGCCATTAAAACTCTGTACATTTAATAAACTAACTATATACCTATTACCTACATCATATCCCGATAATTAATTGTTTATTTTGTATAGCACAAATTAGGTTATTAACGTTTAAAAAAAGGCAAGGTGCTTTAAAAATGTCATTGCGTTACACTTGGCTCGTACTCGAAAAATTGGTAACTTATTAACTGTATGCAAACTTTGACTTCGAAGCAGTTGATGATTATCTAATTGGCCCAAAACTGCTTCGATAATGACAAATAGGCAACCTAAAAGAACAAGCTATCTCCCAATATATTTATTTATTGCATGGTAGGTAAATACTTAATTTAAAGTCTCCAACGATCTCTTTTGGCTTAAAATATAAACCTAACGCTTGACACTTATTACGTAAAAGGAGGAATAGGTACGATGTTTTATCGGACAGTAAATCAGAAACAATTTGAATATAATAGCAATTTTTAAAACTGTAAACCTGGTAGAAAAATTTTGTAGAAAATTTGTATGTTCCGTTCATCAAAATGTTAGATTAGAAAAACAGGAAAGTGCAATTAATTTTTGGCCCGATCTGCCACCATAAGCAACTCTCTATTTTAACCATTTTAAGAACATAAAATAAATCGTCATATCTTTAACTTTTACATCTTACTCATATACTTAATACCACTTGTCTTTAAATGGTGGCGTTTTAAGAAAATATATAAGTTTAGTGTTAGCTACTTATAAATTGTAATTTAAAAAAATGTAACTATGAAAATTTTGCCTTACCTGCATTTAACCTTAAAATCTTTTGCCAAAAAAAAGTTTTCTATGTCGCATTCAAACTAATCAGTTTCATGTCTTGTGGTAATTAACTAGAAATGACTCAAATTGCTATATTTCAATTTTGTGTTATTATTTTCTAAATTAATGTAATATATTAGATTTAAATAGAAAATGCATCACTTGTAGGTATACCTCTTTAATGATTTAAAATTTGGTCATATATCATAAAATGTGGAATGTGTTTACTACTGACCAATAAATGATTTTTGGTACAAATAGTTTTCCAGTTTACAGTTTTCTATTAAAAAACCAAATATTTATATTGTAACATTTCAATTGAAACGCAGTATAATAAATATTTCGTTATATTAAAGTATTATTACAGAAAACTGTAATAGTGTCTTACTTAATAAAGTGAGTTATTATTGAACAAATGTTGTAAAATGCAGAATATTAGTTATTCTATCGCTGTACGAGTTTTAAAAAATATTTTCAAAAACATTGATCATTTAACTATGAAAAAACAACTACTTCCCGGGCTATGTGGCCCGACGGATATTGAATTACACTTCAAAGTCAAATGGGGTTGGCCTATCTTAACAGATAATTTAAACCAACCATTTTAGTTCGCAGTTAAAAGGGATAACATAACTTGTAGATCGGTTTCCGCCTATTTTGGCTCATCAATACAAAGTATATATATTATGCCTTAAGCTCGCTGACGGATAACATATACCTTGTACTGATGAGGCCCAATAGGCCAAAACTGGTCTACAAGTTATGTTAACCCTTCTAACTGCAAACTAAAATGGTTGGTTTAAATTATCTGTTAAGATATGCAAACTTATTTGACTTTGAAGTGTAATTCAATATCCGTCGAGGCACATAGCCCGGAAAGTAGTTGTTTCTTCTTAGTTAAATAAATGGTCAATGTTTTTGAAAATACTTTTTAAAACTCGTAAAGCGATAGAATAACTAATATTCTGCATTTTACAACATTTGTTTATTTCGTTATATGTTTGCAATCAACACAATGACATATTTTTAATATAAACATAAGAGTGTCTTTAAATTGCAAACAATAGATAAGATTTCTAAAAATGTTTAATAAAATTTTTAAACAGCTTTTTGAAATTAGTTTGATTATATTAGTGTCTTAATTAAAATGCATATTTTTCTAAATTTTCCAACCATATTTTTAACTTTTTGATGTTTCTAAAAAAATAAAAGAAGTAAAAAAAAAACTAAAATCTTCTTAATAATTTATTTATATTATCGTTGTTATATTACATATTTCAACAAAAATATTATAGTTATTAATAACAGTAAATAAAAATTTATACATATTAAATCTAAATTAAAGCCTATTTTACAACGCCCAAAAAAATACAGTCACTGCAGCTCTTACATTTACAGCAAATATATAAGTAGCATAGAATGTGACTCTACTTTTTTAAACTACGTAGGTATATACAGGTTCGCACGAAACATTTTCAAATTTTTCTAGGTACTTTTTAGATTGCACATATTTAATCACTTTTAGTTACACTTATAGAGTAAGTACATATTATAATGTTTTTTAGATAATTTTGTTTTTCAAACATAAAATATTGCACATATTATACAACAGCTACTACTCTTTGTAACTAAGGATGTCTTAGAGTTGAACAAATAAAAACAAACTTCACTCATACAACAATATTCGACTTCGAATATTCGAATTATGCATTTTGACTATCAAAAATTTAGGATTGGTCGCAGTATAGCAAAAGATGTTTGCAAACGTTGTTGCCAAGTATCATGAAGTTTAAATTTTGATATTATGAATTAAAGAACTATTAAACGTTATGATCTGATCTTTTTTAAGAATAATAATAAAAAATTATTATTATTAGGAATAGTAACTTTAATTTAATATTATAACTTATAAATATAGTAGGTAATTACAAGAACAAGAACCTTTTATTTGTAAGTAAAATAGAAAAAAACTATCAAAAACTTAAAGATTTACGTTTACAGATAGGCTAGCTTAAGCTTCTTTTAAAAAAAAAAAGGAGCCACGAAGCTTTGACGGTTTTGTAGCGACCTACTTTTGATCCAAAAATCTGTATTTTTGTATAAACCTGAGGTTCAGTTAAATTTGTTTTCTATTTTACAATAATCTGAATATTACATTTATCAAATTTGATGTGACAGCAATGTATGCAATTCACGACCATGCGCAACCGATTCTGGGATTTCGGGGATGGGACAATTCGGCATTGCCGATTTAGCGTAGAGAAAATTCGGCGTTACTCGAACCGGCGTCAGGATATGAATTTTTTAGAATTTTCCCTTAGTTATAAAACATAATTTTTAAATTTAAAAACGCCTTGTACTACCTATACCTAATAATTATTCAAAGATTTAATTATAATTTATATTTAATGAAGAATTACCTCCAGAACATTATTTAGTACCAAAGATTATTATGAAGTGTACAGAAAAAAATTAATTGTGATTACGATTTTGACAGAAAGAGGAAAGGAGAAGTTTTTAGCAAATGACTGTCTTTAGGTTATTGATACATTAAGCAAAAGGGATAGAAATGTTAAATATTGGAGGTGTAAACGACAATGCTTTTATCCAGTAGAGAGTTAAGATGAAGCCATTATTGTACTCGGCAAAAATTTGCAGGAATAGCTACAACCACTTTTGATCTGGTTTGAAGATCATTATGTTGGTAAATATTAAAATATTTTTATAAAACAAATTTGATTGGTCACAAATATTACAAGTTAGGTACTTACAAAATAACCATTATATTAGCTTTCTGATAATTTTAACATTTATGAGAGGACATTGAATGGTCAAGACAGTACAAACAACGTTGCCGAAGGTGCTCATAGAAGGTTGCAATTAAAGTTAGGGATTAAGCACCCTACAATATGGAAGTTTGTAGACGGTCAGAAAAAAATACAGAAAAGGGGAGACGTGTATTACGAACAACTTGTGGCTGGTCATCAAAAGAATTCAAGCTAGCTGAAATAAGAATTTTAGATTTTGTTAGAAGTTATAATAGGAAAATATATTAGAATATCACAGAGGCTTACAATATAATTACAAATTGTTAAAATTGTTAATAAAAAATCATAAAACAATAATGAGTTTTTTGTTTTATTTACTTAGTTATATTAAAGCAAAAAATATTTGAGATTAAATAATAACCTACAATAAATAGGTTAAATAAAATAATATTTTAATAACTAAGAGTCAATTATAAACAATCTAAAATATCCCGAAGCCAAAGCAGTAATTTCGGCTGTTCACAAGTAGTTACTTTAAAATAAGAAACAATAAACGGTTCGCAGTATTTAATTACTGATAAATCGGCATATTTTGAAAGGTTAGTATTTTTCGATGTTTTGAAATAAATATATCTGACTGTATTTTTTTCATACAAAAAAATCTTTGCTATTTCGTCACGCTTACGAGAGACTGTAAAACATCAATAATATTCTATATACACAAAACAAAGAGATGTAAGGTATGATGTGACAGAGAAAGACGCGTGTATATGACTCGATATTCGTGTAGGAGAAAGTAAGAGAGCACGTTGACCCATATTATTTTCATTTCAAGCATTTAATAAAGTCAGAAGTATCTCAAGAAGTAGTCGGTTTGGCCTGTCAATCCTACGACTACCGTATATAGACAAGAATAGTAGGATCACTTTGCACGCCACCTTTGAAGTTCTTTGTAACACATTTCGCCCCGGTTTGCGACGTTGTTTGTGCAGTTTTGTGAGAACTGGAAAGTAGCAATGCCAACTCTTTCGATTTAGGAAGTAATCTACCGATATACCTACTGTTATGGTTTTCTTTCATAATATTTTTTTTAACTTAATTTAAACTTACCTGTTTTATTAAATAAATACTTTTTAAAATTTGCTTCCTTTTTGTTACATCTATCGATTTCTACTTTTTTTTTATCAACCTACCGATTTCAGAAATTTTAGGTTGGCAACGCTGTTGATGAGCGACAACGATGTAAAACGAAATGCGAACCGAGAGCTTCGTCAGCATGAAACCAGTTTTAGCGAGAGTGGTCCTTTTATTCTTGCCCATATACGGTGCTACGACTGCCTACATTTATTTTTCTTTAATTCGTTTCGCTTATCGGTATTGACATGTACCTATGTGTTTGCGAATTCATTTTTGGTGTTAATTGCAAAATAATAAAACTTTTTACCATTATCACTCTAAAAATAGAACATCCATGAGGAATCATTATGTTTCCAATAAGAACAAAAAATTAATATAGATATAAAAAATTTAATTAACGCAACAAAATACAACAAATGAAGAAAAGAGCAACTTTAAAAAACTAAGTAACAATCACCTGAGTATAGAACACCAGGCAAATAAATTTACCAGAAGGAATTTATAAAATTTTGTATACCAATGCCAATTAAGTAAAATTAAGCTTGTTTCTAAAGAATTCAACTTCAGAGAAAAGATCCAAACTTCGATAACTTGTATAAATTACCAATTTTTTAGTAGTAGTAAGATTTGCAGAAAAATTGACGTTTATAACTATACTTTACTAACGCAAATCATTTCATTCCATAAGTATAAATCTTTAGATGGTGATCATGAATAACCGGTTAATTTATTATAAAATTATTGATATCTTTTTACGTTATTCTCTAAGTGGTTTTATATTTCACTTTGTTTAACCACTTCTTATTATCAGCATTGACTAGCATATTATAGTTTATTTAAATTATCGATTTAATCAAATGGTTTATTACTTATTTATATAAGTACTTTTTTTTTTTATTTTGAATGATGGCCCTATATTGCTGTCAATATTACTGCAAAACTTAAAAAGCAATTTAAATTAGCTTTGTTGTAAAATTTTTAATATGGTCTCCATACCACGGCATCCCCATTTTGCGCAGGTCCTCTTTGACCACCATTGCTATTTAAACCTCTGTTATGACCATCATCCTGACGTGCAGCAGCTGCTGCACATGTTCCATTGTTACTGAGTAATAAATCTGTTGCTCCGTTAACCATTTGTCTTTGATTGCTAGTTGAAAGATGATCCATAACAGACTGAAGATCATTATGTTGTGCATGCGTAGTGTGCGTATGAAGAGAATGAAAGTTATGAGATTGGTTAGCTGCAGAATAAAGCTGGGAGTATAAAAGACCTGGCAGAACTGGATAAATAGAATTATTACAGTTACTAGAAGAGTAGGTGCTCTGAGACATATTTTGATGTAAGGAAAAATTCGTATTGTTTACGTGGTTAACACCTAAAGGTGTTTGAGAATTTATTAGTTCGTCCTGTACAGGACTTTCAGCTGCACTAGAGTTGTCTGATAGAGATCTTGGACCTGACAAAGCAAAGTCTGTGTGATTTGTTGAATAACGAGGAACCAAAAGTGATGAGGTATGAGAGGTAGTGTGTGAATGGTTCGTATGGTTTTGAGAGGATACCAATCCGAGGTGTTGGTCAAGATCTGTTGCTGAAGCGTCTGGCAACACTGAAATAAAATAAAAATTATAAGTAGTTTATAATCCGATGAAGATTTAATAGTTAAAATATAATATAAATAAGGAACTACTAGTATTGTTCGTTAATGAATAATTTGGATCGTTTAAGCAAAAAAAGGTATATCACCTCTAATATAAACAAAAAAGTGCATCAAACTTACAGGAACTAACTGTGGAACTGGTATTAAAGGCATCTTGTGTGGACGACTGATCAGGGGTAGTACCGGAGAATCCCAGTGCTGGAGCGTTGAACTGAGACGTTGGTGCTGCGCAAGATCCCAAGGCGCTGGGAGTAAAATACGATGAGTAACCTGCGGTACTATAACCCCAATGAGAATTTGTACTACTTAGGCCAAATTGCGGCATATCTGTAATAAATTTACATTGTTATTGAATGATCTATTATGTTTTTATTCTGTCACAAATATTTAAAAAATAGACAGTTATACCTACATTTTCAACTTCCCGCGTTAAAAATTACTTTTTTTTAATAATCGGGAAGTTATTGGTTTCACCCCGATTATCGAAAATCAAGTGTGTGTATGTTTTTTGATGTGAAACATCTATAGCCGCACGTGAATCAGATTTCTCGCGTGGCGACGGTGACGTATGATTCGTATGACGTAAAAAACCTAACGCATCGATATTATATAATAAAGAGATGTACTGATACCTTATATGAAATTGGTCTCATGTTTTGAGCGACGCCGATGGTGACGCGCCAACAATAGGGGGAAGAAGCTCATCGATTCAAAAATTTGGCGGGACAGGGTATGAATTGTTTCATAAAAACCTAACTCGATTCCGCCTACTATCTATTCTATATATATAAAAATGTTTGTTTGTATAGGCAACATAATATACCTACATATTTTGCTGACCTTTAAAATTGACAGCTTGTTAATCAAAATAGATTGTCGGGGAATAGTCCCTGTAAAATTTGTGTATAAAGTGTTTGTTTTAAATATGAATAAACAAAGTGTTAATAAAGAAAGTGATAAAAAAATATTGAATAAAAATGAGTGAGTACCTACCTACCTACTCTATATACATTAGGGTGTCCGTTATTTCCCAAATTTGGTTTTGTTCTCCAAACACCCATCAAATTTTTAGATTATGACCTAACAAAAATTATCAGACCCAAACCAGCCCTTAATATTCACATTAACCCGTGCCTAAATCATAATACATTTCCCATTTAAATACCGTTTAAAAGTTATTCAACGATAAAGTTGTATTCATAGTTAAATTCATCATTTTCCTATTTTTTATTTACTATCGCTTTTTGTTTGTACTTAAATTGTAAAGTAACTACAATTATATTAATATAGTAACGTACTTCTATATAAATTTGTGTTTTAATAATTTCCTTTTTTAAGATTATTGAATTTAAGGTAATTAAATAAAAAGCTAAACGAAATCACGTTTTAAATTTATTTTCGTTCTGTAATCTATCGACATCTGTGAGCAATCTGAGAAAACGTACAATAAATATTGTGATACCATTGTGATACTATTATTTATAAGCGATAATATACTTTATTTTGTATCCAAATTTTGTATTTGTTAATTTTATTACCTATATATATATATGTATTTAGTTTGATATAAATAAAAATTATGGTGAAAATTACAAAAAAAAATCGTGAATTTAACTCTGATGACAAATTTATTGCAACTTTCCTACCAGAAATAGATATTTAATTATTTTTAGCTACATTTGTTTCAGTAAAAAAATTAACGACAAAAAGTGCAAAAATGCCATGTTATTTAAATTGGCAATGTCTTATGATTTAGGCACGGGTTAATGTCAATGTTTCACATCTGCCAGGCGTCCCGTGACGGCTCACATTTTTTTTTTGTTTATACAACTTTTAAACGGCTTTACCGATAAAACAAGACTTGTGGCATTTAAAAGAGTTTCAGTTAACCTGGACCTCCTAAAAATCTGAAGATCTTTGTTTAAATATATTTAAAAAAAAAAAAAAATAATAATAAACGGTGTTTTTTGAGAATAACTTTTGCATATTTAGAAATCAAAATTACAGAGATCATTGTCAAAAAATTTGGGAAAGAGTGTTTTTTTAAATCAATGTTAAGATTTTTCGGCCAATAGGGAAGATGCAAATATGTTATTTATGAAAATTTTATGATTAAAATGTTAAAAAAATATAAAAGAAGGACTACTTCAACGTTTTTATTTATTATTATGTTGATTTTTAACAATAATTACGAATTAAAATTACGTAAAAAAAACGCATTTCAAAACACCAATCAGCGTTTAGTGATGTCACTCCTGCTATGTCAACTTTTTAGTGGTTAACTTTGCGTGTAAAATTAATTATTAGCGGTGAATATTGTTTACGTTTTTAATAAAAATGGAAGTTAGGTTTATCAAAGCAGATTCCAGGAATTCACCAAGAGTTAGTGTCGACATGGTCGAGAGTCCAGTGTTTTCAAGTATAGAAATTGAAAGGGACTAAATTACTACGGTATGCATGAATCACAGTTTTTAAACTTTAAACTTTTATGTCATTATGCATAAAAATGTGAGTTTAAATGTTCGGTGTAAGAATAAAATAATCTGAAAGAATATATCAATATTATAGCTGCAGTATTTTCAATGCTCTCAAGAATTTCACGTTTTATCCTTTTCATTATTACTGATGTAGGTTTCAGTAGTACCTATCATTCTATTTTGGTATTCAAAAATATGAGGAACCACGTCTTTTTTCAGATAAAGGGTCCCCCCAAACATTTTAAACTTCATTCAATTTTCGACGTCGTTTTCCAACAAGTATTCGCCAACTTATACGTTAAAGTGGTCTTCACAGCATCGAATACTAGTCTTTGGAGAATAATAGTCATTCCTCTTTGCAGCTTGAAACCGATTACTTCTCAGTTTTGGGTCAGCAGGTCCAGTCAAAAACAATTTATTTGAAACCTTTTTTGAAGTAGATGGACGAATTGGCATAAAACATGAGTCAACACGACTTTTTTTCAGAATTTTATGGGTACTATTATAATCACCTGATGTTGATGGATAGTCCATTTTAAATTATTACAAAAAAATAAGTAGAAAGTCAAGAAAATTTGCAGTTTGTTAACGCCAACGACGGCAAGCACGACCAGTGACAGACAGGAATGACGTCATTGGGACTACAGGTCCGTTTCGGCGCGAAAATTTAAACGGTCTATTTAAAACCTAATTTTTTACGTTAAATTAGTTTGTTTTAATTTTTTAATATGTTTATGACCTATTTTACATGGAAATCTTTAAAATGAAAACAAAACTAAAAATATTGCATGTTCCCTATTTTGCATTATGAATAACATTTTTAGCACTCAAAAAACTGCGCCAGTTGCTGTCTCAAACATCAAAATCGCTTAACGCGTTAGTACCAAGTAATCGCAATTTAAAAATAAACAAAAAATGTTTCATTAAACTCATTATAAAAACTCAAAATATAAGGAAAAACATAGGTACTTTTAAGCTCAAAAAAAACAGAACAACAAAGACCTTCTTGAGCTCGAGGAGCTCAAAAGAGCAGAAAAAATATCATATACAAACGGTTGGTATCAAAAATTAGCGGAAAGATTCAACATTTTTTAATTTTTTTAACGTAAAACCTTGTTAAAAAGAACTTTTAACAACAATCATGCCGCGAAAACATTTTTTGCAAACTTTAGCTTCTTTTCATTTTTTTTTTCAAATTTTTGGCTGCAATTAATAAACTAACTAGCAAGTGCTTTGTGGTTTCAAAATATTGATTTATATCCGATTTTACTTTTAATATTTATATTATTCTTATTTTTTGTGTTTATACGTTCCTTTCTGCAATTTGTATTAAGATTTAACAAGACAATTAAACATTTATAATGTAAATATCTCGGAAAATTGTATAAACGTATAGTTTTTAATCCAAAAATTAGTTTAAACGGTATTTTTGCTGTACAAACATCATAAAATGACATTAAATTAAATGAAACCAGACTCTCTTGTTTGTACATTCATTTTTCGAAATGTAACAACTAAATAATGTGTGTGTATTTGATTGCCACACAACTGAAACAAAACGTTCTAGAGGAAAGTAAAAAGCAATTAATTTGTTTTTGCGGCCTAAAATGGATTCAATAACATGTGAACTAATCGCAAGTTGGATGGGTTTTATAAAAAACAATAGAGTGGTTTTACAGCGGCGTAACAATATTTTACGAACAAACATCACTCAAATTTTTAATCTATATATATAAAACTCAACGGTGACTGACTGACTGATTGACTGACTGACATAGTGATCTATAATCGCAGAGCCCAAACCGCTGGACGAATGGGGCTGAAATTTGGCGTGCAGGTAGATATTATGACGTAGGCATCCGCTAAGAAAGGATTTTGATTAATTCCACCCCCAAGGGGATAAAATAGGGGATGAAAGTTTGTATGATATATCAACGCACAGCTCAAACCGCTGAACGGATTGGGCTGAAATTTAGCACGCAGGTGGATGTTATGACGTAGGCATCCGCTAAGAAAGGATTTTGATTAATTCCACCCCCAAAGGGATAAAATAGGGGATGAAAGTTTGTATGAAACTTTGTCAATTTTAAACCGATCAGGTTGAGATTTTGCATGCATATAGCTACTATGACGTAGGCATCCTCTAAGAAAGGGTTTTAATAAATTCCACCCCTAAGGGAATAAAATAAGCGATGAAAGTTTGTATAAAAGTTTCTCAATTTTAAACCGATCGGGCTAAGATTTTGCATGCATGTAGCTACTATGACGTAGACTTCCCTTAAGATAGGATTTTGATAAATTCCATCCCTAAGGGGATGGAATAGGGAATGAAATTTTGTCTGAAATTTTTTTAATTTCAAACCGATCGGGCTGAGATTTTGCATGCATTTAGCTACTATGACGTAGATATCTCCTAAGAAAGGATTTTGATAAATTCCACCCCTAAGGGGATGAAATAGGGAATGAAAGTTTGTATGAAACTTTGTCAATTTTAAACCGATCGGGCTGAGATTTTGCATGCATATAGCTACTATGACGTAGGCATTCCTTAGAAGGGATTTTGATAAATTCCATCCCTAAGGGGATCCAATACGCGATGAAAGTTTGTTTTTAAACCGATCGGGCTGAGATTATGCATGCATATAGCTACTATGGCGTAGGCATCGCCGAATAAAGGATTTTAATTAATTCCACCCCTAATTAAGGCGATAAAATAGGGGATGAAAGTTTGTATGAAACTTTGTCAATTTCAAACCGATCGGGCTGAGATTTTTTGTGCATATAGCTACTATGACGTAGGCATCGCTCAAGAAAGGATTTTAATAAATTCCACCCCTAAGGGATAAAATAGGGGCTGAAAGTTTGTATGAAAGTTTGTGAATTTCAAACCGATCGGGCTGAGATTTTGATGGCATATGGCATGCAAGTTTTTATAGTTTTAAAATAATAATAGTCTAAAACCACTCGCGTCTTAATGTGCGGGGTGTGTGGAGCGGTAAGGCGGTAGCACGCTGCTGCTGGCCGACATGACACTGTCGATAGACGTGTAGAGTCTTGAAAATTTGAGAATATGTTTTTTTCTATTACGTAGTGGTGTACTAAGAAATGACTTTTTTAAATTTAACTCCTAAGGATTTAAAATGGGGGTTGAAAATTTGTATGAAATTCGGTGGCAAAAAACTAAAGTTCACGCGGATAAAGTCGCGGGCGGCCGCTAGTTTAAATATATGGCAGCTATAGACGAGAAGTCATCTTTAAGTTTACAAGATAAACATATATTAGAATAATACATCAACTAAAATTAAAAAAAAAACAATAATACGAAAAACCAAAACTGTAAAATATTAATGCAAATTTTTTGGAAAAATATACAGGGATAGTCGAAAGATTTGAAGATTTGAATTTAGTTAAAAAATATATTTTTCGGCTTTGTCCTCTGTCATATGTAGCATAGAAGGCTTTGTTTTTAACGGAATTTTTTGCTAGAGTAGTTACACCCCATATTAAACGAACTAGGACCAAATAAAACTGTTACTCTCCTATGGGTTCCAGGACACATAGGAATAGAAGAAAACGAAACAGCAGACAAGCTGGCAAAAAAAGCAGCTGAATCCCCAGCATACCCGGGATTAGAAACATTCTGTGGAATCAGCATTAGTACAATCTTAGAAAAACTAAGGAAAAAAATTGATAGCGAAAAATCCAAGTACTGGAATGATCTAGAAGGACTAACACAATCGAAGACGCTCCTGGGAAACTGTAACCAGAAGAGATCTCACAGCTGTCTTAACCTTAGTAAGAAGAACCTCCAAATTATAACAGGAATACTAACGGGGCACTGCCGATTAAGAGGAACCTAGGATTTGTAGATGAAGCAAATTGCAGATTCTGTGAGGTAGAGGATGAAACCTCAATACACATACTCTCAGAATGCATCGCATTAAGTAATTCTAGGGTAATACGAAATAGAAAAAGAAGAACTACCTAACTTAAAACCCAATGATATCCTAAACTTTCCAAGGAAGATAGGACTAGAAGAGGTGCTATAATCTAAGAAATCATCAGAAATATAGCAAAAAATGGGGACACAATGAATCTTATAGGTCGCAGGTGTATCTGTTACCCCTAACTTGCTTATACATACATACACCCCAGATTTAAATTGTTAAATTTGGTAGGGGCTAGGGTTTCTAAACTATTTCAAGTGTTTATAATGTAACTGGATCCATAATTTTAACATCAAGTTTAGGATTAGTCGATTTCATTTTTGGACGGATTCTGATTAAGGCATATCGTTTTGGAACAGCGTCTTATTGACTAACGTTGTTTTTGGTTAGCTTCTGATTGGTTAAGGTTGGTTTGGTATAACTTCTTTCTCGAGATCCTTTAATGCATAGTTGTAATTGGTTATTTAACCTGTTTTTGAATTTTAGAAGTTAGACATATACCTGTTGATTTGAAACGTTCAGTTTTTCTATATCATCTTTATATTATAGCTTAGGTTTAGGATGGATATTTTAATTGTCTAATATCAAATTTGCTTACCAAGTGTTGTTTGTGATTTTTAACTATGTTCGCAATGACAAATCGATACATAATATTGGTTTTATACGGTTTGTAAGTTGTTGGCTTGGGTTTTATACTGTTTTATCAAGGGTAATACCACGAGTCCTTAAAATTTTATCGTTAAATTTTTATTTTCCACGAAAACTTTTTTATTTGGCAAAAATACGAAACAAACGAGTCGGTAGGACGAGTGATTTTATCATATTCAGTTTGTTTGAGTAGTTTTGCCTACAATAAAAAAGTTTGATTTTGGAAAATAAAAATTTATCTAGTAAAATATTACAGGACGAGTGGTATTTGAGAAGATTATTTTTTAAACCATTCTGTACAAAAACTACTTTATTTAAAAATTTCCTAGAACAACTTATATTTCATAATTAACACAAACGAAATGCCGTTACCCCGCCTATTAACTTATCCTGTACACTAGATAGTATTGACAGTTGTCAGTTGTCGTGAGCGTCGTGAAAACAGGGTTATAATTTAAATAAATATTTATTTTTATGCCTATTTATACAATTATATTATTAAAAAGAAAATTACCAAAATAAAAATTATTAGGTATATCTATTTAAATTTTACCTACAAGACCACATTTGCCTGTAGGCATATAAAAGTTTTAAATGCATGCAGAACCAGGAAGCAGGTTAGTTTTAAAGTACCTACATATTTGATTTTTCATTATCGTTTAGATGAATTGAATTGTGATAATAATAATAACAAAATATATTTTAGAATATTTAGATAATATAAATGAATGTTTATTTATAGTAAAGTACTTATAAACAAAAAAATTGATTGTTCAATATTGTTATTGAATTTTTGACAGTTCTATAATTTTATCAATACTAGTAAAACCACTAGTGGTTTTATCAATATAAATCGGAATGGTTGGCTAGATGTAGCATAAAACACTAAAGATTAAGCGTTTTCATTGGACTAAATCACAAAATTGTAATATTTTGACAGGTGAAAAAAATAATCATTAGTAAACATTGTTTCTGGATGAATATTTTGGATCCTTTCTAAATTAAAAGCCTCTGATTGGCTTCAGTGTTTTAGGACGGTTTCTCATTGACTGCCCAAGTCGATTTCTATGTGTAAATTGCACAAAAAAGTCATCAATTGAGGATAAGGTTAAAAATAGAACATAAATTGTTGATTGAAATAATAGGTTAATTTATATCTTATACTTAAAATATCTTAAATTATGGAATATGTATAACATTGCACATTATTTGTAATTTACTTAATTAAGACATAGCTCATACGATTTTTTAAACTTAATAATAATTTAAACAAAAAATGCGATTAGAGAGAGATTTAAAACAATATCGCATTTTGCAGGAATTGAACCTACGATCGCTATCTATCTATAGCCTGTTTAGCCACGGATGATCCTTTGGTTAGTCGCCATTTCTGATCATTTCTTAATTTAGATCATGTCGTCTAGAATCCTTTTTAAGGAGAAATTATTTGGCAAATCTATATTAAAACTTTTGTAAATTTTGTCTAAATGAGTTTATATTTATATTTACAAGGTTTGTTCAGATTATTTGTTATTCGTTGCAATGAAATTTTCATATGTAATTTTTAGACGACTCTGAATACCAAATATGTCAAATCTGTGGATGACCAGATCGATATGTGCGTCAACCGGTTTATCATTGACAAAATGCCCACGGAGAGATTCATAAAATTGGTTTGGATTAATAACAAAGCACTCACGTAGAGGAACTCTACAATTAAAATTTTTTGATCATATGGCTACAAATTTAACAGTCATAATTTTAGCCTCAGATGGGCAGTATTCTCGTTTTTTATCTATTTTAATATTATTTGAAAGTTTTTAAAAACAAAATATGTATAATTAATAGGTTTACAATTTATTTAAAATAAACCTACTATTCAGAAACAGCTAGATATATTTTCATTATTATGTGAATCGTTTGAATACATTAGAGTATTTCTAAATATTGATTCTTTCATTTTACTCCATTTAAACGCTTCTGATTCCTTGATTTCTAATTTCTTCATATAAACCAACTGAGTTTATCTTCGTATTTTCATATTAATTAAATCTAGGCGCAGTCTATATATCGCAAATTTATGCGCAAACAGATTAGACGAAATATACCGAGAATATTCACAGAATATTCAACATTAGAGTTTGTAGGAACAGAACACTTTACATTCAAATCAGTACGTCGAGAATGAATAGGTTTTGTTTTCATTTAGAAATGTTTATCCCTTGAGGGAAATAAAAGGGTACTCTAAATTAGACTTGTTGGATAGTAAGAAAATCTCTATCTCGAATATCTGAGTTACGATCTCTACAGTTAAATTGTTAAGTTTGTTATGTTTTTTACGAAATAGATTTTAGGTTTGATAACGGTCAAAAATCCTAAAATAAAGGTTTATATAATATAAAATTAATTACAATAATAGTTGTAAATTAAATAATTACCATTTTGTTTTCGAGTACACATCATTGGTGGTTAAAAAAAAAGTCATAAATATAAATGCGGAAAACGTGAGATAAAACGTATTGAGCATCTTATTTAAATTTTAACATCTGCAATTGAATAACTACGGAATAGATCAATTGATAGGAATTTGTAAAACAATGAGTAGGTATTCTATAAGCTACATGATTATTAAGGGAATAATCACAATAATTATTAAGGTGTGGTGTGAAATATAAATCCTGTCAATCTTTAAACTCTTTTAGAAATTAGATTAATTTATTCGAAGAAAAATTAAACTCAGCTGTTAGAGACTCCGCTTAACAGGTTATGGGCCCTGCTGGAGTACCTAATAGAATCTGAAAGTTTCTAAGACGTTCTTTCGAAAGAAACACTGATTTTTCGTTCGCACAGCGTATTTTTCTGATAGATTTTTTAAATAGTTTTTTTTATTAATATGGAATAAAATATATAACATAAACAACCATCTTATCGTAATAATCACGATATTTGGATAATGCATATGGAAGCATTATTGGTGAAAACTGACGGATGCTGCTATGTCAATGGTGATTATCAGAAGCCAGAATTGATTGAGAGAAATGAAGATTCCAAAGTAGCACTCCAGAACTAGATCAAATGCAACAGTAAGACGATCTGATACAGTCCATAAGTTCGTCAGTACTAAAACGAGTTAAAGGGTGTAACAGAGATGTGTGGTTGAAACTAAGTGACACTTACGGATCCAAGGGACCAGCAAGAAAAGCTACTTTATTGGACCTCCAGCAAGGTGGCTGACCCAAAGTGGAGAAATTTGTCGAAATTTATTTCAAAATTAGGTGCATTTTAGGTGCTATTTAGGTGCGCCAAACAAAAATTAGGTGCACTAACCGTTTTTGAAATATTTACGAAAAACCATGGGCCAGCCAGCCTTTAACAACCTAGCTGACCCATAAGAAAAAAAAACAAAAAACAAGGATTAAATAATCTTTAAATTAGGTGCTAATTAAGTGCTTTTTAAAACACGAAACATAAAATAAAAAATTTAAAAATTAAACGTCTTAAAATTGAATATATTGATTGTGTATGGCAAAATGCCACATTTCTTCTTGCACTTTGAACCAAAATGGACATCGGCAGTTTAAGAACAGTTAGAAATCGGTAAAAATTTCTTGTCCTGTAATTTTTTTAATGGATAATTCGGAAGGTCACCACAAATTTTTTTTTTATTTTTTTTAACTCGGACCGCTGAGCGAGACTTGCAACCGGTCATTTCCGGAAATGATGATTAATATAAAATTCACTTTGTCAGAGATTTAAGTGCTTATTAAGTGCAATAGTTTCACGAGCAAAATAAACTGCTAATGAGCAATTTCAACTGAAAATATTTGCGTCTCAATTAAGGGTGTCAATCTGCACTTTTTAAGCACATGATCAAGATCAAGATCATTAAAATTTTCTTGTAATTCTATTACTTAATAATTCTCTCCTCCGAAATAATTTTTCTTTTATTCGGTTTATTTTTGTTTTTTTTTTTCTGTCAACTTTAAATCTAAATTAGCGTCGATTAAATTCTCATTTGCATCTTTTGTAAAGTCAATTGATTATCGGAACTACCCGCAAAAAAACTATGGAAATTTTATGGGATTATTTCGTAGGTATTTGTACCAGTTTTTAAGTGCTTAGAAAGTGCAGAATGACACACTTGGTTTAAGACTTAGGCTAAGAATTTCAAGTTGACTTGTCTCATCAGCGGTTTGTTCTGCTATTGAGTCTGTTGCCCTTACTGAGCACTTAAATATTTGACAAAAAGTTTTTTATAATAATTATTATATTTGGAAGTGACCGGTAACAAGCTGAGCAGTCCAAGTTAAAAAAAAATTAAAAAAATTATTTCATTTCGGACGAGAGAATTATTAAGTAATAGAATTACAAGAAAATTTTAATGATCTTGATTTTGATCATGTGCTTAAAAAGTGCAGATTGACACTCTTAGTTGAGACGCAAGAAAACTTTGGCCAAATATTTTCAGTTGAAATTGCTCATTAGCAGTTTATTTTGCTAGTGAAACTATTGCACTTAATAAGCACTTAAATCTCTGACAAAGTGAATTTTATATTAATCATCATTTCCGGAAATGACCGGTTGCAAGTCTCGCTCAGCGGTCCGAGTTAAAAAAAATAAAAAAAAAATTTTGTGGTGACCTTCCGAATTATCCATTAAAAAAATTACAGGACAAGAAATTTTTACCGATTTCTAACTGTTCTTAAACTGCCGATGTCCATTTTGGTTCAAAGTGCAAGTAGAAATGTGGCATTTTGCCATACACAATCAATATATTCAATTTTAAGACGTTTAATTTTTAAATTTTTTATTTTATGTTTCGTGTTTTAAAAAGCACTTAATTAGCACCTAATTTAAAGATTATTTAATCCTTGTTTTTTGTTTTTTTTCTTATGGGTCAGCCAGGTTGTTAAAGGCTGGCTGGCCCAAGGTTTTTCGTAAATATTTCAAAAACGGTTAGTGCACCTAATTTTTGTTTTGCGCACCTAAATAGCACCTAAAATGCACCTAATTTTGAAATAAATTTCGACAAATTTCTCCACTTTGGGTCAGCCACCTTGATGGAGGTCTTTATTGGAAAGGTTGACACTTCAACGCTTGATGCTTTGTCCAAAGAAAGTGTTTTGTCTGTGTCTTAATTAATAAATAGAAGATTTATTTTTTTAGCGTGTCTTGTCTACGAATTAACGTTATTTTCGGTAAAACATTATACCAATAATTAAAATTGTACATGGTCAGGAAGACGTTTCAAATCACTAGTGTCAGTTGAAACAGAATATTAAAACAATATTGTCTACTTGATTAAAATTTAATAATAAAGTAAATTGGTCTGAAGGACGACTTTTTTACAGGTCTTATCACTTTTTAATTAATTAGAGCGTCTGCGAAGCGATGTTTGGCTTTAAACAACATTTGAACTAGAAAGCATTTAAAGACTAGTGAATTAGAACATATTTAAGGCGACATTTATTTAAAAACTCAATGTATCAGTTGTAAGGCAGCATTTATTTTAACAACAAAAGCTCCAAAAGTACACGTTACTATTCAAGAAGGTGAAAAGGTACACTCGTACGTGATCTAGATTTCCAATCTATACAAGAGTAAGAAATATCGCCAAATCAAAAACGCTAAATAACCACTGCGTACACTGGCAGCCAAGTTATTAAGACACTATTGCCTGAAGATAGATTTTGCAAGTTTAATTTCTGGCAGTTGTAAATTAAAAATGTCAGTTTTTAATTTTCTTAATTTCTAAATTTCTGAAAAAAGTATGCGTGAATTGATTAAAACTCCACACATCTTTAAGTTAACTGTTTTATTAATTATATGTGTCTTTTTTACTTATTACATAATATTTGCTATTATACTCACTATTACAATTTCCTATAGGTGGCATCCTAAATCCTGACAAAGGATCAGAAGTGGCAAATGGAAATGGTCGTTGACCGAAGGCAAAGTGGAATTGTTGCTGTTGTCCTAGAAGAGAGAGCACTATATTAGACTAGATACTGTCCAAATATTCAATCGATTCAAATAAAATGATAATTGTACACTTATACTTAATTGTGCAAACTATTTTTAGATATAAGTTACAGAAGTTTCATTGAGAAGTATCTTTGTTTTTGGTTAAGGTTTTATGGTAAATTGTGGTCTAATATAATTATTGTGAATTTTATGCATTTATCATATACACATTGAAAATAGCTTTAAACAAATTGCTGGAATGCTCCAAAACATTGATACAAAATATAAACTACTGTCTGGGCGTATGAAATTTTGGAATGATTTTTAAGCATCTCCCACTTTGATATACATATTTTTGGTATTGAGTTGAAATATCACAAACCAAAAACGCGCAACATTGAAGCACTTTATAAAATTATTTTTTCAATTTGTAATAAAAATCTTAGAACTCTAAATGATTTTCTAGTGTTTAACAATAAAGTAGACATAAAATTTGGGAAATAAAACACTAAATTACATTGGCAGATGCTTCAAAAATTTTAGAGTAAGGATCAAATTGCAAAAATAAGAAACATATATCTTTAATAATTGTTAAGTCTTTGCCAAGTACATTTTTGTATTTTTTGACTAAAAAAATAATAATTTTACTACCAACAAATTTATATAAATAAAAAACAAAAAAATGGAAGGAAAAGTGTATATCTCAAACAATTTTTAAGTATCTGCCATTAAAGTATGCTACACATCTATTTAACCCTTAACCAGAGAAGTGGTAGGTATACTAACGACACTACGGGAGACGCGTGGTCAACGTTTTTTTTTTTTGTTAAAAAAGCAAATATTTGTATGAAATAAATCATAATAATATCTTTCATACATTTATGTTTAAATAAAGTTTAAAGACTGTTATGTTGAATTGATTTAGCCAATACTTGGTGTATATCCATAGTATAAAATATTAAAATAAATTAAATAATCACTTAAAAATCTACACTATTATATTAAACTAACACGACAATTTTACCTGAAGAAGATGCTATGAGCCGAAACATGTCGTGTTAGTTGAATATAATAGTGTAGATTTTTAACTGATTGTTTCATTTATTTTAATATTTTATAAAGACTGTTAAATCAAGTGACAGAAATCCTATAGTTTTTAAAAGGCGGCAAATTAAAATAGCTTTTAGAGCATGTAAAACATAAATAGGCTGTAAAAAATTTAATATGGATTGATATTTTAAATAAAATAAAGAATTTACCTATTAATTAATAAAATAACATAAAATATGCAACAAATTATAGTTTTCACAAAAATTGCATTATATCAGAATCTACAAATTTATTTGCAGTCAATAAAATAACTATTTTTTGTCTTAATTTAATATCCATATTTCTCTTCTGATTCGTAACTTGATGTAACTGTAATAATATTTAGTGGCAGCACAATATAATTTACTTCATTTTTTGTAGCTGACAGTTACAAGTACGAATTATCATATTCATCAGTTATCTATATTACTGTTCTCATCCTCAGCTTCTTAATACCATTTAATAAGAGTTTATTCAAAGTTAGAGTCGTTATAAGAAAACTTTTGGAAGAATCTGAACCGTCAAATATTATAAATAATGCAAAATATTACCACTAAGAAAACACTCACGGAGATGTTCGGTCAATATGACTGCATTTGGATGAGCGTAGAATACGAACAAATAATAACTTACTCTTCAGCGTCTTAAAACACATTGATCTCGCATTGACTAGAAGATATATGGAAGGATTGGGGTAAAATAGTTACTGTTTAAAAAAAATGATAATTTTAAATAGGCCTGCAGTCACTATGACTGCACGTCTCGGATAAAGGGTTAAAATTACCACGCAAACTGATTGGTAGACAAATTAGAAGTGAAAAAAATAGTGGTAATAATCACAATTTATAAAAAAGTTTGTTTTTGGTGATTTATAAGTCATATTACTATTGAAACACTTATGGGGGCTTTTTACACAATTTATTTACAAAATTGTTAAGATACACTGAACTCTGCTGGATAACGTCTAACTACTTGACAATACAATGAACTCTTGTGAACACTTGACTCGAACTGACGTAAACTGCCCATGCATCCCCTTATATACAACATTATTTAATCTAGTCAGTGTGTTTAGAAGTTTCTAGAATTTTCTAGAAACATTATTTAAAATGGTCAGTTGATTTTTTTACAAACTTCTAAAAATCAACTGTCAACAACAATCTTTCAAATTAAGGTCCCTTCCTTTACGGTTATCCCGTTACACTGCCCCCTCCTTAGATTCATTCCTCCTGGAATGTTATTTCCTACATCGGAATCCCGCACACTCCCTGAGCCAGCCAAACCATCTTCTTGGAGTTGCTGCGCATCTCCACTGTGGTTTCCCTGGTAAGGCGCCAAACGATCATGATGGACCACGACGGGTTTCCCTCTGGGAATTTTCACGATCCGATAAATGACATCGTTAATCTTCTTCTTGATGGTGTAAGGACCTTCCCAGTTCTTTTGTAATTTGGGACAAATACCTCGACGCCGTTGGGGGTTATAGAGCCAGACTAAATCTCCAACTTGGTAACTCTTTTCCATTGTCCGTGTGTCATAGTACCTCTTCATCCGATCACTAGATAATTGTAGTTTTCCACGCACCAGGTTGTGTATATTTTCCATTCGATTCTGAAGGTCGGTGACATATTGTTCACGTGCCATTTCTTCACCAGGTTTACAACCAAACAGCAAGTCACATGGTAGCCTCATTTCTCTACCGAACAGGACCTTCGCAGGCGTTTGGCCAGTTGATTCGTTGATGGCCGATCGAATTGCCATTAGAAATAGTGGAATATGTCGATCCCAATCCCTCTGACAATCTGACACCACTTTTGACAGATAGTTAGTTATAGTCCGGTTCATTCGTTCCACCATTCCATCAGACTGAGGGTGCATCGCTGTGGTTCTCGTTTTGTGGATACCTAATCTTTGGCAAACTTCTTGAAACAGCTTGCTCTCAAAATTTCTTCCTTGATCTGAATGTAATTCTAGTGGTACCCCAAATCGGCTTACGAATTCTTCAACCAATATATCTGCTAAAGTGGTGGCTTCCTGATTGGGCACTGCATATGCTTCAACCCATTTAGTGAAGTAGTCCATTACAACAAAGATGTACTTGTTTCCTACATCGGTCTGTGGAAGTGGCCCCAATACATCTACTGCGATTCTTTCAAAAGGACTTCCAACCAGGTATTGCTGCATTTCCGCCTTCGGTTTTCGGTGCGGACCGTTACTGACAGCACATGTAGTGCATTTACGACACCAATCTTTAACATCATTAGTGCAATTTACCCAGTAAAATCTATCTCGGATCTTTTGCAGCGTTTTCGTGATACCCAGATGTCCTCCAGAACTATCATTATGCATCTGTTTTAAAATTTCTGGTACAGCATTTCTTCATTACCAGTACGAAGGATACGTTGGCGAAGATCCAAACGAAAACCACAGTGGAGCATAACATCCATGCCCAGAACAACATCTTCATCAACGTCAGCCACCAGCACTGAGTGAACAAGAGAGGTTGAACCAAACTGTAGCGTCACCTGTATCTCACCGTAGACTCTAGCAGAATCTCCGGTAGCGGTACGCAGTCTCCAACTGGTAGGCAACATCTTATTTTGCATAATGATGGTTGGTCGGACGATAGTTTTTGTAGCTCCAGTGTCTACCAGCATGCTAATATTCTTCCCATCAAGGAGGCCATCTACATATAAGCTGTCCACGTGATGTCGCAGAGTTGCCAATTTAATGGTGTGAGGGACTTCGGGAATGTTTGGGGTCGAAGTCGCCCTCCAGGAGTCGACCCGTTTAAAGTTTTCCTGCTGCTGGGGTACTTCAGCAGGATATTTTTCTTTATGGGGGCAAGTATTTCTTATATGGCCTAGTTCTCCGCAGTTCCAGCATCTCACTGGGCGCCTTCTTTTTGGAGATAACTTCATAAACCTCTCTACTACCGCTTCAACGTCGATAACAGAATGAACGGCTTGGTCGTAGTTACCGGTGATTTCCCTTAGTTGGGCAACTCCACGTGAGGCCTCCGTCGCCGCCTCAAACTCCAGGGCAATGGTCAAGGCGTCCACAAGAGTCTTCGGCCACGCCAACCGTACAGCGCGCTGCAACTCGACGTCTCGAAGACCATCGGTGAAGGTTTGGACTGCTAGGCACTCCAGGAAATCCTCCGCTGCATTTGAATACGCAAGTCGTACCATTCTTGCTACATCCGCTTCAAATTCCTGGATAGTTTCTCCATTTTTCTGTTTTCGGCTCTTTAACTGCATTCGGTACACCGCACCGGTTGTAGATGAGTTTGACCATAACGCATCTCTAGACGATTCACCAATAACTCGAAGTTGTCAGCTTCATCCGGTGTCAATGATTGCAAGACGTCTAAAGCTTCGCCTCGCAGAGCTACGGTTAGGGACAATGCTTTTTCCTGGGATGACCATCCATTAGCTCTGGCCGCTGCGTCGAATTGTTTCAGGTAATTTGGCCAGGAAGTCTTCCCGTGTGGGTTTCATCGTAGTTCGTACTTGAGTCGCCTCCCCGTTTCCTCGTCGGTCGACGTCTACGTGGCAGGTCTCCATCCTTTCTGCATCTCCGTCGCCATGGTGGATGGGCTGGTTTCGACGACAAGCTTCCTGTTCTTGTTAAAGCTTTCTTATTTCGGACTGCATTTGCTGGTTGATCTGGTTTTGCTCGTCTTGCATGTTGGTCACTTGCTGATTCATGTTGTCCACTTGCTGATTCAAGTTGTCTACTTGCTGATTCAAGTTGGCAACTTGCTGATTTTGCTCGTCACGAAGATGTGATATTTGCTGGGAGAAGGAACTGGATAACTCTTCTGGTAGGGTAGACATCCGTTGTGATAGCTGGGACACCTCTTCGCGCTGGCTTCTTATCTGACTGGATAGCTCCTCTTGTTGGTTCGTCATTCGCTGTGATAGCTGGGACACCTCTTCGCGCTGGCTTCTTATCTGGCTGGATAGCTCCTCTTGTTGGTTCGTCATTCGCTGTGATAGCTCCTCTTGTTGGCTCTTCATCTGACTGGATAGCTCCTCATGTTGCCGGGAAAGTTGTTGAGCTTGTTCTTCTTGTTGGTTCGTCATTCGTTGCGATAGTTCAGAAATTGCTTTTTGAACCGGGTCATCGAACTCCACAACGTCAGGGTCCAAATTATTACTTAGGTAGTATTCACGGAGCCTATTCAACAATACAGATTTGGTCCCAGTAGTTTCCAATTCTAAGTCTTCGAGCTCTCTTCTGAGCTCTGCCACCAATAGTTCATTTATCTTTTTTCCAGGCATTCATATATCTTCACCCCACACCTGACACCAATTTGAAACACTTATGGGGGCTTTTTACACAATTTATTTACAAAATTGTTGAGATACACTGAACTCTGCTGGATAACGTCTAACTACTTGACAATACAATGAACTCTTGTGAACACTTGACTCGAACTGACGTAAACTGCCCATGCATCCCCTTATATACAACATTATTTAATCTAGTCAGTGTTTAGAAGTTTCTAGAATTTTCTAGAAACATTATTTAAAATGGTCAGTTGATTTTTTTACAAACTTCTAAAAATCAACTGTCAACAACAATCTTTCAAATTAAGGTCCCTTCCTTTACGGTTATCCCGTTACACTGTTATTAAATTATTTTAAATTATTACTAAGTGCAACCTGTCCCTTGGCAAATAGCGCTTTACTGAGATAGATTACGGCATAGTCCACAGTACAGTCTAAAAAACTTTCTAATTTAGTTTAGTTTATTAACAGTTAAAATAATAATTACTGTTTTAACATGTAGAACAATCAAAAAACAAAAGAAAAAACTCTCTGCCGCGTAATCGATCCCAATATGATAACATAACATAACAGAACTGTCACAACTGAACTCATCCGCCGCTTAACCAAATAGGCTACCAACAATTTATTTAAAAACATTCAAAATTATAATATCTATACACAACTTATATCATATTTATTATCAATTCAGTATAAATTTCGAAATCTATGTATATGCCTAAACATACTTGAAACATGCATTGTCATCCAGTTCTTAGCTATCCTGAAAATTTCAGAGCTCTAGGTAGTTGGGAAATAGGTTTAAATTTGATTACAAAATTCCACGGAATGACAAGAAGAATGATAAAGAGACAAAGAACACGGCGAAAATATAAAACCTTTCTAAAAATAAAAGTTAAGTCGTTTTCGAAATAATTACAAACTGTTTGATTGGTTGGCAGATAAATCCATATCGTTGTACTTCCTCAAATCAAAATATATATTCTGCAAAAAGATATGCCAATAAAATCATTACAGTTTGCTAAAACAACTTAATATCGTAAAAATTGAGGGTTGAGTTGAGTTGAAGATAAGATGAAAAGTTGATTGTATTGTAATTGCAAACTCTTGTAATAAATAGGTATATAACATAATATATAATTATACATATATTATATATACAATACATAAAGTACTTTTTGTTATTTCATTTCATTTTCTTATACCCATGTTCTTGTTTTAAAACCGGGTAATTAAAATATCATTAAAACAGAAATATAAAATAAATCATTTTATTTTTTTACCTGTTTTAAAAAGCATGTTTTTTGCAACCCTTGTTTAATTATGTTTAATTTCACTGTTATACTATACACTGCTATAGATTTAAAGGTACGTAAATTCCGATGAAGCTTAAAATACGAAAAATTATTCAAAACATAATTGAAAACAACATGTCAAAAGTCCCTATTGTTCCCGTTTTTGAAAAAAGATTCTAGAGGCAAAGGTAAAAAAAAATGAGTTTTTCGCGATTTTCACTAAATTGTTTTTTTTTTTTGTTTTTAATAAAATTACGTTAGACACAAATCGTAGATCTTAAAAAACCGTTTTTGACATATTAGTTTAAAAACTAAAACCGAAATTTCGCCGTCATCCGTAATATGACATTTTTCCTTTGCAGCATGGTTATTCAATAAGTGTATTTACGTTCCTGTTCAAGCGGACACCCTAGTGGATACAGTGGGTAGCTAAAAAGGGTGAAAATTGCCAAGTTTTTATGGGAAATTGTCGACATCAATAACATGGATAAAAATATTCCACGTCGAAGGTGTTGCTAGAACAATTCGAAATTCCGACACCTAAGTGGATACAAATGAGATGGCGGACAAGGGTGAAGAGGGCCAAAACTTGTACAAAAATCGTCATTGAGAATATGCCCGCCATTTTTACCACGTAATGTTGGAACCTTAAGAAGCCTTAACCCAAAATGATGAACAGCTGGGTGAATACAAAAGAGGTGGCGGACACCTCCTCAGTACCCACTCACGTGTCCACTCGTCGTGATTTCGAATTGTCGTAGCAACACCTTCGACTGGGAAAATTTTCATCCATATTATCGATGTTGACAATTTCCCGTAAACATTAGTTACTTTTACCCCTTATAGCTACCCTTTGTATGTAGGTACTATAGCGTGTTCGCCTGAGCGGTAACGTAAATACCTGTAGATATTGAATGAATTGTAAATGAAAAATAATATATGCTATACCTATAGCAATTCAACTAGTTGTAATCGTCTTAATATGCACACGCTTCCACGCCATTCCTGTTGTAGTGCACTTAGCGTGTTTTTCTTATCGTGCTGTCCCAGTAGGCCTATTTCACGGGTCTGTTGTAATTCTGCTTAATTAAGAACGATTGCGTAGCTAACAGATATAAGCAACGGTGAATTTAATAAATGCAGTAAAAATTAAAAAAAAAGTAAAGACATTTATTCGACTGATTCATACTCTTCCTGGTATACTTCTTATGTTTTTTATCCTAGGTGTAAATAAATCGCCTTAATAGCGGTGTGTCGTATGTCTCCTTACTGGTATACAACGAATCATAATGTAGATGAATAAAAAATTAAAATACAGTCCAATTTTCTGAAAACCACGTTTAGCATTGCTCCCCTTCATTCGTTTGGAATCCAATACTCTTCATTCAATTCGTTGCCGGAAAATGATCATAGTTTTTTTTATAATTAGATAAATCACTTATTCGAAATCTAGTACGAGGAGAATTTACAGCAGATCTACTGGCTTCTTGTTCTTTCTTTGTCTTATATAATCTGCAGTAACAAAAAACTTAGGAGTATAATAATTTTTACTACAGTTCAGATATTTTGTCACTGATTTTCAAATTGTAATATATTCTATTCGATACTTGCATAGATTAATATTTTTATACCTAATTTAACAGTAACAATTGCATTTTTGGTTAAAGTTTTAGTTCCAATAAAATAATAAGTATTTCAATATTTTTTTGAATAAAACTTAAAATTGCACGTAAAATAATTATAGAAAAATGTTTTTACCATAGAGAGATGCACAAGAATAACTGGATTTTATTCATTAGGAAGTTAGACTAATTAGACAATTTAACAGGAATAGCCTGATATTATCAAATTTCTATTTATGTTATTTTTTTATTTTATGTGAAGGATGAAATCCCTGACTAGAAAATATTTTTATTTACTTTAAAGCTGTAGAACTTAGATGTGTATGTTTTGACGATTACAACTTTTTGCATCGTTATATCTTAGAAACAGTGGCCATTAGGAAAAAAGTAATGTTATCTTTTTTACCCGGTAATTTTATAAATGAATCCACCGTTGTATTCAGACCTTCACGCTAACTAGTAGCTCTCATCTGCATTATTTATTACATTTCAACATGAGTTTTACTTTTTATTAATTACTAGTTGTAGGTACTCGCGACGTCGGCGTCGTTCGCATGGCGTGTAATTGTTTTATAAAAATTTCTCCCCCACCCCGTTAAAGGAATGAGAGACAAATTTTTACACACCAGATGTTAAGTTAAAAGAAGAAAAATAAATCTGTGGAAACTGCATTGTAATCGGATCAGTAGTTTTCATGTGATTATTACTTTTAATTTTTTTAAGTACCGAAACGATGAGACATTTTATTTTTATATTCTTCTTTTGTTAGGGAAATTTTCGCCACTAAAATAAAAAGAATAAATCAATATTTTTAAAATGACCCTTTCTAATTTTCCTAATAAAAGAAGAAAATATATATATAGTTAATGCCATAAAGAACCAATAGAGAATATTTAAATATGTTTTTATCTAATGTTTTAAATAATTTTGTTCACTTTTAGACTGATCGAAATTTATATAACTACTCCTTATTTTTTGGTCTAATTGGCCAGAAGTAATAATGTTACGAGTCGTTTGAGCAATATCGTACCTATGTGCAGTTTTTCTTTGTTTTTGTTTTTTAAAAAGAGGTAACCTACTATATATAATGCTAATATATTACAAGATAACTCCCAGCTTTAATGAAATACCCTGTGTCTGTTTAAAAAAATATTGTTGTTAGATATTTCGTTTTTTCCTCCAAATGAATATTTTGGAAGGTAGTACTTTATAGATTTATCTGCGTACCACCTAAATACCCTTTATTTGTCAAAATATTAAAAAAATATCGTTTGAAGAAGTTTAGCTATAGTTGTGAGTAAGTCCCCTTTTTTATACTGGTTATATTGATATTTTAGAATGTGCTGCCAATATTTATTAATAATATTAAATAATTTTTCAGTTGAGTTGAAATTAATGGAAATTATACCAGATGAAATTGTTAAGGCGGCCACCCAAGCAAGGTTTGTGAAAAAAGAATGTTAAAATTAGTTAATAAAGAGTTCTTGTTATAAAAATGTAAACTGAATAATAGGAAGTTTATGGTACAACAATGCCCGTTTTAAAAAAAAATTGTACGTAATACGTCCCAAAAGTGATTTTACTGGACTTGCAGGCTTGCAGGGCTCGCCTGTGGCTCGCCCAGCAATTTGCCCACTCGTTCAGTCAAAGACCACTTTCGGGACTTGTTATGTAAACTACTATTACATAAATAAATAATGAAAAAAAGTTTTCTTACCCAAAATTGAACCCGATTCATCTGGGTGGAAGGTAAAGAACTTACAACCTCGGCCAATATCACATGTACAAATATTTGCATAATCTTATAAAAGACAGTGCTCATTTTACTTGTTCTAACTAGTGAAAAAAAAACCTTTTTTTTTCACTAGTGAAAAAAAGTAAAACTTTATGAACCTTAAACCGTGGTGCGTAAAGGTAATACTTTACGCACGGTTGAAGAAACAATTATTTTCTTTTTACTAAAAAGTTTTTTATTACAATGTGAAAAGATTATTTTATAAAATGCTACAATGTAGTGCATTTTTGTTTTGTGAGTTTTTAAGTCAGCATATCAAAAAAAGTGTATCTAAAAGTGGCAGGTACTTAAAAATTTGTCTAAACCTCATAAGCCCAGTTGATAGTCTAAAAAAATAATAATAACAGAAGTAAACTGATTAGAATTGTAAAAAGTAACACAAATCATTGTATAAATTTAATATTTTGTTTAACATTTTCTCATTTTATTAACTTAAATAATGTACATAAAGCAAACTCTATAAATTTTAGATAAATTATTAGAAACTAGTATAATATAAATCATAGAACTTGTGTAAGAGCGGCGTCTAGCTGAAGCATTAAGAAACCGCAAGGCTTGTAACGGCAGATAGCAAGCAACTTGCCAAAACTTTATACCAGTTTGTTCGCAGTTGCACATAACTCCGATATTAGTACACTTTGCCTTTAAAAGGTTAGTTGAAAGGGCTTTTCCCAGTTATTAGTAAAATCATTTCAATTAGATAGACTTGAAAAAGGTTAATTTAGTTAGAAAAACGTGATCTTTATGTGTTTATTTTGATTATTAATTATAATATTTTATTAATTTTTAACTTGCCATCATAACAAAATATGTGTCAATTCTCCAGACATTTCTTATTAGTTGAATTTCACACGCAAATTCCACAATTAGGTCGTTAGGTACCTAAGTACTCTGCATCAAACTTTTTTTATTATTGACACGTAAATATGTTAAGTAAATATTCATTTAAGGTTTCCTACATGTCTAAGTCTTTATATTATTACAAACAATGATAAGGCAGTTTTAATTAAATATTAGTTTATTAATTTTATATTTTACTGTATTATTTGAAATTACATCCAGGTAGGTCAAAGTCAGTACGTTAGATATCGAGGCTTAGATAGTTTAAGTTTTAGTGTCATGTAAAATATAATTCTTAAATAAAAGAGATCAGACACGTGGATTCCTAGAATTAAGAATGTCTTCAGTTTGAAGTGTGTCTAAACAAATCATTTTGTCTGGGCTGTTGTTACTTTTGACATATTTTTGTGTGTAACTTATCTTACACTTAGTTAAGTTATTGGCCTGAGGAGAATACCAACAAGCTCTGTCATTAAGCCATTGGTATACCAGATTTGTCTCCCCGTAAATTGGGCAGCATTGTTCTATGAATCCCTTTCCAGTAATTCTGCTATAAAGTTTCTCACAGAGCTATTTGTGGAGACTATCCTATCCTGAGGCATATTCATTAGTTGATCCGCCTTAATCCTATCATATAGCTCTGCTTGCTCTTGTCTTTTTGATAAGGCATTATATATAAAAAAATATTTTGTTTTTGTTTGATTGGAAAACGAGTTTCATAAACTTCACATATATATTATTTACATTTTTAATTAAATTTAGATGAAACTATAAATATTTAGTTTTTCAAATTATTATTTTAGTCTTTAAAGGGAGGAACGGTAATTATATGTTTATTAAGTTTTAAATATTACCAATTATTTTAGATATTTTTAAAATTGCTACCAAACTATGAATGAATGAATGATTGATATAGAGGAGGAGTGTGCTGTTGGTGGGAGTGTTGGATTTAAGGACCCTGTTGTAGGACTTATGTCCTTTTCAGGGAGTGGATGGGAAGGTTTGGGTGATTTTAGCATCGATCGCCGGACCCACACTCACAAACTCCCCCACTTGCAATTGATGTTATTTTTTTAGTAGCTCCTGTAAATTCTTCTGATTCCAAAGTTCCTCGAACGTGCCTATACCGTCATTTCTTTTTTGGTGTCAGTGTAGGAGTGTGTGGAAGTGTAACCACGTGGTGCAATGTGGGGTTGGGAGATTGACGCTGTGGCGTGTCTCCTTCATCGTAAGGCCTTCCATTTGGCGAGAAAGTAGCGAACCACAGAAACCTTCGCCAAAGGCTCATTTTTTTATGGCCAGTGTCCTCCATCTACCTGTAACAAAGTAGGGATTCGTCTAGGAAGGTTTCCAGGTCTTCAGAAAAGTCCCTGTCTACCGTTTGGAGAAGTTTCAGGTTAAAAAGGGGATCTTGTTTTTCGGAATCCTGGATCTTCTTCGATACCCTTCATTCCAGTGGGTATGGAACCATTTCCTGTACTTCTATTTATGTAATTATTGTAACACAAAACCCACTGAGTTAGATTTGTTTAAGATTTATTAAAATAAAATAAACAACTATCACAAAATTACTTATTTATCTAACAATTTTATTTATATTTAACTAAATCTACAGCACGTACTTTGGTACACAAGCTCAACAGATATAACTGCAACTTTCAAGGTCAATTCATCGATAGTGGGAGGAGCCGAGCGTCAGTTGCAATCAAGCGCCCGATGCGTAAACATCCGTATGCTTAACATTGTACTTCAATTCCAGTGCGTTTGCTACGTTGTCAGATAACTTCGTAAATCATGAAGTAGTTATTGTTTGTTGAATTTTTATATTAAAAACTAATAGGTGAAATAATTTTTTATTAAAATGAATTGCGTAAGTGCCGTAAAGAATCGGATTCTGAGTGCATAAGCTCGTGAAATTATATACTCGGTTTTAAAATTTACGCAACAGGAAGCAGAAGGAAATGTTCTTCTTATACCTCTAAAATAATATTCGATTAGGCATCACCGCATCAACCAACGTCTGTCGTGTCCGTTTAGCTTGTAGGTACAAGACTATCTTTACCGCGCTACGATGGTGTATTTATTCCAATTTCGATGTTTCTGGATGCTTTGAGTTCTAGGTACAAATCTTTCTAGAGCGAGAGATCGGATAGAGGCCACGTTTAATTTAAAATAACTGCAATGTGTTGGAAAATCTTAGAGGGGTATCAATTGTTAATACTTTATATTATTAACATCTCATGTTTTGTTAATATATTTTGTTATCACGAATGATACACTTTTTTTGTAATTTAGAAATTAACAACCTTATTATCCAAAAGATTAACAGTGTTAGTGTATGTGTTACCTACTTCCTAAATTTTAGTTTTTTTTAATAAAACCTGGCTTGCGGTAAAAATATATTATTTTTTTTGACGTCTTTACTAAATTATACCTCTTTTTTAATATTAACTTTAACATCATTACTTATTAATTTGACTCCACGACTTTTACTTCTCCTACCCGCTGAATCGTACTCTATAGTGACAATTACTTTTTTTGCAATGACTTACCTAAACCTATCCTCCTCTTTTTGATTTTGTTTTATTTCTGGTAAAATAGACACTACAATATGCAATACAATTTATTTTATAGAAATGTCTATTTTTATGATAATTTTTAGAATTTATTTGAAAAACCATATTAAATTAAATTTTATTAGTTTTATTTCTAGAAAAGGGTGCATAAAATAAAATTCTGACTGAAAATCTGAAACACCACCCACGTTATAATAACCAAACACGCTTGTTTAACGACCCAAGAATTGTTTCAATTAAATACCATCTGGTTGTTATTCGTTTGTAGAAGATAATTTAATTTGATTTTCTTTTGAGGCAACGCCGCGAAGTTTATGAAACAGAGAAATGTGATCGGGCGTCTTGGTGCCAGCCGTTTTCAAACTTTGATACTCTTTAAGTATGCGCTTCAAAGATTGCACCGACAAATTATGAAGTTTTGCTGTATATTTACGGGCTATTTAAAAAATAAACTATAACAGTAACAAAGAAACATTATAATGAGAAGTGAATTAAATGGTTGGTACACCAGAAGCTCTCTTAATGTGAAAACAAATTACAATCAAATATAATTTAAAAGTTAACAGGATTTAATTTTTTTGCATAGAAAAAGTAAATAAGAGAAATTATAAAAATAATATTATTAATTTTTATTCAGTTACAAAAATCTACAAAAAAAGACTATGATTTTTTATTAGTCGTAAGTGTACATAGATTAACAGCATTCTAAAAATGAAGGAGAAATAAAAAAATGGCGATGCATTGTATTAATTTATTCGGTAAATATTTGGACCGGCCCTGCAGAAGTTCTCCAAACTTTTCAACCGTACCAATTTTTCTGAAAGTCTGAGCTGTAAACGCCGCCCCGCTAAACTAAAACGACACTAGCAAGAAAACCTTTTCATTCCTGCAAGTGTCGAGATTCTCACCCTAATCTAATACATGTCAGCAGGAAAGTGTCCAGCTGTCGAAGTGTTTCTAGTGTACGGGCTTTCCCGATCGTCCTGCAAGTTCATGCCACCTCCTGCTGTCGCCAACTGCTACAGACATTAATTAATATATACTCGCAGGAAATAATTACATTTCTGGCAGAACTGTTTTCCTGCCATGCCCACCCCTCATGTCACCGTAATTATTTTACATGCCTGATTGTTTCGCACCAATGTAATTTTAATTTTGTTTATTAATGCCGAGAAGGGTTGGTATGCTACTCTTTCTGCAACTAGAATGAATAATACATGGTAAACATTTTTTTACCACAAGAGAAAGTGTAATTTTACTTTACGTTAAGCCAAAATAAATAAAATAAAATCGTAAAATAGTAACATGTTCACATGAAATGGTGAAATAACTTAACACTTAAATGATTTTTACGTCCTTATAAACAATTAATAGGTAATCAATAAATGTTGCAGAATGCAGAATATTAATTATTCTATCGCCTTACGAGTTGTTGAAAAACATTTTTAAAAACATTGACCATTTAACTAAGAAGAAACAACTACTTCCCGGGCTATGTGCTCCGACGGATATTCAATTATATTCAAAGTCAAACGGGGTTGGCATATCTAATAGATATTTCTGCATTCGAAAAGTACATTCCAAACAGACAATAGAGAGAAAACTTACAACTCGGTAAGTATTGCTGAAAATGGGTTCAATTTATATACTTTGGTTTTTTGGAGTCGCTGAACACGAATATCAGGATTCCGAAAGTCCGCGGCTCTTGGTCTCGAGGGTATTTACCTCTTTTCCTGGGGTATCAGTGCACACTTGGTACTCGGTGGTTTTTTCAGTCGCTAAATACGATTATAATAATGGAGATAGTGTTCGAAACAACTGGTGCTTAAGACGGACCTCGTCTCCAGGAATTTTATGCAAATTCAATACAAAAAGAGTGTGCACACGGTACAAGGAGGTTTTTGGGGTCGCTTACCACGAATATCATATAATGAGTTTGCTAAATCATTCGCATACAAATTTATGAATCCATGCGCGTGCATAGAAGTATAACTTCTGCCGGCCGTCCCACTGACTGCCCACTGTTTTTTTTTTAAAGGTTCCATTTTTGTTATTAACAGTAATTCTGTTTTAGTTCCTACTTTGTCGTCTAAGTCTACGTCTATGGCTTTTTAACTATAGCTGCCAGATTACGTAAAAAATTGCTGTGATTGATGCAAAATTTTTGTGATTATGCACTTGTTTTTGTAAATTAGGACTATGTGTTAATTAATATCTGATCTTGTTAATATTTATTTCTGAGTTGTTTATTACAGTCACATAACTACTTACAATGGCCTGTAGAAATCCTAAAGGAAGAGCAATTTTCCGTCTAAAATATTGGGGGAAAAAATGGGGTAAACTTTACGAGCTCGAAAGAGATAACAAATTTATGTCATATAAAGTAATTCTTTGTTAAGGGTAACTTTTTATGAATAGTCGCCCGTTTCGCGAAGTGTGTTTAAGTGGCATAGATTTTTGTAGAATTGCATTGTATAAAAAGTGCGTAAAGAGATAGACACCATAACAATATAATGTTTGGCAAAATTCATTAGTGTCTAAAAAAACATGGCTTTGATGGTAATTAGCAATAAGCAAAACAGGAGCATTTAAATAAGGTTTCTCAAATTTGACAGAATGTTTATACCATTTTAGACATAGTTCTTGATTTTTTCAGCTATTTTTTAACACTGGTAAATAGCTTTGGTATATCTGAAACAGATACGCCGGAAATAACTTTTATTTTTTGGTTTGTGCAGTTTTTTCTGGGTCTCTTTTAGTCCATTTTTCTTTGTACTAAAATCGTAAAAAACATAACCTAAAATAGGGTCAATTTTTAGGGAAGGCGTTTTGTCTGTTTTTTAAAAATCTAAGAAACCCTTTTAAAATATGTGTTGCAAAAGAAGAAAGTACACTTTATTATTGTTATGTCATAAATACCTTAATACTTTCCTTTGATTTAAAATTGTAAATTTTTAAAACAAAATACAGCATAACATACAGTTGGTTGTAAAGCACGCATTAAATTTGCTTTATCCAATAATATACTAGACTGAACAATTAGTGTTAAAGTAAACTTATCTTTGTCTATCTCATTCATTTACGCCACAAACAGGGCTACTTTAACGTTCCATTCTTGCCTCTTCTTTATTTAATGTTTTTTCCTCTATATTTAGTAATATATTTCGCTCGATACAAATCCACTAATACTATAGATGCCCTAAATGTTAAAACTCAAAGTTTACCGGATCAGTGTAAAAAGAGTAATTAGAAAACCCCAAACAACTCAAACATTAATCTGTCGACATCTCTTTTATCAAATTAATCTTTTAACAATGTTGACTTTAAAGAGAGACGTAGTAAAAGAGAAGATTGACTATTTAGGAGTGCGTTTTCTCTACTGGCAATCAAAAGTAAAACGTACCCTTGATAAAAAACGGAAATGCGTTTCATTTCTATGAGCGTTGTGTGAACGCTTAAAACAATTTCATCCAAGAACTTTAATTTGTATATATAAAACTATTATACCCCAACAGTCAAACCGCATAGCTTCGATAAGGCCAATAATTCTCCGAAAAAGCCGATATCTTGACTATAGGTTCTTTTGTAATCATGTATACACTTATTTAAATTCGGTAACAGAATTCTTAACGTAAGTTTACTATCAGAACACTGCAGGGCCCCAAAAATCCGGGCCTAGAAAACACTACGAACCTTTTATAGCAGGGGACGCAAAACCATCCAGTGGAAGCTGCGTGGGTTTCTTAGTGAAGGCTTCTTTAGGCAACAGGGACGCCCATCTCACACTAAGCTCTAAAATTAACTTAAGCAGGCTTCACTATGCTTTCGATAAATATTTAGATAAAAATTTAGACTTAAAATAAAAATCAGGATCAAAATTGTACAGAAAGGGAACAGCTTGTTTTAGGAAGTACTTGCCAAATGGTCTTTCTTAACATGAGTAACACGAAACACACCTTTAGGCAAAGCAGGGAAACATAAAATTGAAGCAGCATCTTTAAAAGAACGTAGGTCCTACAACAGCATACAGGATAATTCCTAAAGTGGAATTATCGTACTATTTTGTAATCTAAAGATCTGTAATAATTTGGAAATTTCATAGCGTATAGTTGATTTTGTTTCCTATATTATTATTTCATAAAAAAATTTACTAATTTTAAAACTGCTACTAAATGAATATATTTTTACTAAATAGTATTTTTAAACATCTGGTAGGAAATCTATTTATTTAGCTACCTATTTTTAAAAAAATATTGGGTATAAAATTTGTCTTCCTTTAACCTGTTGCTACAGAGAAAACGACACGAAGTCTAAAGGGACTAAAGGGATTATTAGGTCCCAGGAGTTTTCGTCTTTATTTACGCATTCTTAGGCATAAGAATAAACCGACGTCGGTGATAAATTACTCAAGTTCCAACCTCACGCTCTTTAATATTCACCCGGAATCTATTAATGTTTTGTCTACGCACCTTTTCGACGCTAAAGTTTGTTTTACAAGAATCCAGATTAAGTGAATGCCGTTTAAAACTTCTCTTTAGAGATGTCAAATTAGTTTAATGGAGGTTGGTTCCTATACTGATTGTTTACAATTAAATAAAATATTACTAGATCTCAGAGAAAATAGCTATTACCAGATAAAACAGAAATGCATTTTAATCTATTTGTTTTTAAACATTCAATATGCAGTGTGTAAAAACGAAATGGAATAAATTCATTATTCCGGTAACTGTATATATTTATATTATATGTATAAATAAATAAATAAATAAATAAATACTTGTCAAATTTAAATTATTCTTTGACAATCAGTTCAAAGATGGTCTGGGAATGCCTAGGCAAATTAAATGAACTAGGACAAAATAACACTGTTACCCTCCTATGGGTTCCAGGACACGTAGGAATAGAAGGAAATGAAACAGCAGACAAGCTGGCAAAAAAAGGAGCTGAAACCCCATACCTAGGACCAGAACCATCCTGTGGAATCAGCAGTAGTACAATCTTAGAAAAACTAAGGAAAAAATGGATAGCAAAAAATCCAAGTTCTGGAATGATCTAGAAGTACTAAGACAATCGAAAACTATAACCAGAAGAGATCTCACAGCTGTTTTAACCTGAGTAAGAAAAACCGCCGAATTATAATAGGAATACTAACCGGTCACTATCGATTAAGAGGACACATCAAGACACTAGGATTAGTAGGTGAAGCAAACTGCAGATTCTGTGAGGTAGAGGATGAAACCTCAATACACATACTTTCAGAATGCATAGCATTAAGTTCTTCTAGGGTCAAATACCTAGGGTCATACGAAATAGAAAGGGAAGAACTACCTAATTTAAAACCCAATGATATCCTAAACTTTCTAAGGAAGATAGGACTAGAAGAGCTGCTATAAATCTGAGGAATCATCAGAAGTATAGCAAGAAAAGGGGGACACAATAGATCTTATAGGTCGCAGGTGTATCTGTTACCCCTAACACCATACATACATACATACATACATCCCCCTTCGAATGACAGGTACAACCAATTTTTTAAATGGGAGGTACATGCTTGTGATATATCGTTTGAAAGTTATCTTTATTTTCTACCTAAAAATGTTAATTCTTTTAAGTTTTTGGCAACAATTAAGATAAAATAAATTAGAATCATGTGGTTACGGTAATTCGATAAAATACACAATATACAATAAAATGTAATCCAAAACGTACTAAAATGTTGAACACTAAAAAGAACTATAAATGTTAATAAAGTAGATGTTTAAAATGTTTACTGCCAACGTCTTGGCAACATCCGAATCGTAAATAAAACTGTCTTCTAAAATTATTCAACATATCAGGTGTGACCGAACTAATTATTCGTTATTTTAGGTCATCAAAATTCTATTTACACACCTCCAAAAAAAGGAAGTCTAATAATAAAAGATCTGGTAATCGTGCTGGCCATTCAATCGATCCTCGCCTGCCTATTTACCAATTGTGAAATATTATTTTAAGGTATTGCCTGACATTATTTTGGTAAAGGGGTGGTGCATATTCATCATTTGCTCACAAAAATTAGTTCTTGAAAGATATACAATTTCAGAGTTTTTGTTGAATTATTAATTTTTTATTTTTGAAAGCGATAACCGATTTGGTTGTCGATGACTTAGAAGAAATTTAAAACATTTTTTATATTTGTTCAACTTTTTTTAAGTCATTTTCAGTTTTCAAAGACGGCCCTTGACAAATTTTCATTTTCATTTCCATTTCCAAACATTTTGATTTATTTTTATTTTATTAAAAAAAATTCTCATAAAATATTATAGTAAAAATTTTGTCAGATATCAGTAATTTTTTTTATAACTTAAGTTGCTTAGAAATTTACAAGCCCAAATAAGATAAAAATAAAAAAGATTTTTGTTCCACCATTGGCGTTAATTACTAACGTGGAATGTATTAAATGGTTGAATATTCATTTACATGAAGGACATACGTTGTTAAGCAATAAATCCTTCATTTGCATTCTTACAGATATTTGAGTTGATATGTGGCACAAAATATTGTCATAACATTACAGTAGTGCTAAAGCTTCTTCTGCATTTATTCTAATTTTCTTTTTACTGCTGCTTTTCTGCTTCTACGAGACCCGCCTTTGCTAGCTTCTAATCTTTAAAGAATAGTTTTTTAGGTATACTGTAATAGTCGCTTTATTTCATAGCTGAAAGTAAACTACAAAAAAAAGTAGTGTGGCAGTCAATGGGACTGCCGGCAGAAGTTATACTTCTATGCACGTGCATGGATTCATAAATTTGTATGCGAATGATTTAGCAACCCCATTAGGTATATGATATTCGTGGCAAGCGACCCCAAAACTCTCCTAGTACCGTGTGTACACTCTTTTTGTATCGAATTTGCATAAAATTCCTGGAGACGAGGTCCGTCTTAAGCACCAGGTGTTTTGAACACCATCGCCTTTATTTGAATCGTATTTAGCGATTCAAAAAACCACCGAGTACCAAGTGTGCACTGATTTCGTACAGAATTTACATAAAACCCCAGGAGAATAGGTAAATACCCTAGACACTAAGTGCCGCGGAGACCTTGGGAATCGTGATATTCGTGTTCAGCGACTCCAAAAACCCCGAGTATATAAATTGAACCTATTTTCAGCAATACTTATCGAGATGTAAGTTTTCTCTTTATTGTTTGTTCGGAATGTACTTTTCGAATGCAGAAATGCAATTTGCATTTTTACATTATAAAATATAGCGACAAATTTCCTGATACTTTAACGAATCCAATGCAAAAAACGCATTCCGATCCATCTCATTCGTAAAACATCTGTTTATGTAGCCAAAAACCTCAAAAGCATAGTGCAGGATATACTGCAACCATATAACGGTATTTTAGACTAGAATACAATACTCATTACTGAATATTATTATTAATATTATTAATATAAAATACTAAACTTAATATGTTTACTTACGTGACAGAATTATAAAATAATCTGTCAAATAATCATGTGATCCGTCACTATGATATTCATACATTAGTTCAGACTGTTTTTTGTATATCTATCCCTTTTAAATGTACTGAATGTTGAAAAGGTATTTAAAGGACTTATAGTTATGACAAATAACATGTGATAAATATTTCATCTTTGTTTTTACCGACCAATATACCTTATAAGTGAGTCTGTCTCTCTGCTACTCACACCATTACATATGTAATGATTTTTCCCATTTAACTGTACACAAATCTTTTCCACCGAGTGCATGAATAGAAGTATAACTTTAAAAATAATGTATAAAACTTTTCTAAACCAATGTAAAATCATGTAAATTGTGGAGGATCCTAAACAGGATAACAGGATATCAGGAGACTACCAGAAACTGAAGTTGAAAATGCTCGAAAGGGTTCGAACAGGCACAGATGAGCTAGTTTTAATTAATTAATCAACCAATTCAATTCATTAATTCACTTCTAGAGTGCTCTTCTTGCAAATTTAGGGAAATTCCGCTCTGATGAATATTCACTTCATTATTTCGTTCTGTCTTTTTTTGGGACCGAAGAGGATTAGAAATGTCTCCGATATTTAATCAACTGGGTTAATTTCTACTACTATCTAGATACCAAATAGAGATAAAAGGTTTTACCAGAAAATTTGCTGATTTGATTCGGTCTTTTTCCGGTTTAAAATTAAAATCGATTTATACGTATATGACTTTGTCGGTTATGAATATTAATTTATGCTTTAAATAGCTCTGTATGTGAAAGCTTGTCTTTACGTAAATCTTATACAGAGTGTTAGTAGGTAGGTGCAGTAAAATTTAGATTTAGAAGGTATGATTGTGAAGAAAAAAATAATGACGGTCCGCTTTGTCGTATGTCCACAAATGATTCGATTTACGAAAAACCTTGAATCCGATTGATATTTATCATTAATGCGGATACGGGTGATTACTCTTAACATATTTTCTTTAAATAAATTGGATGGATATTATTAAAAAAATATATATTATTTATAGGTATAAGCGGTTTAAAAGCTATTCATCGCCCCCTTGGTAATTTCCGGAGTGCCACATTTCGTTTTTAACTCTTTAACTCTGTATTCTTTCGTAAGATTACGGACGGCTCCAAGACAGATAAAGGAACAGGAGCAGGGGTGTTTGGACCTAGAACCAAATACTCAGAAAGCTTGGGTACGTACCCAAGCATCTTTCAAGCAAAAATTCGTGCCATCGAAAGATGTATAGAATTTAACATTGAAAGGAACTATCGTAGACAGAAGATTGTAATCATGTCAGATAGTCAAGCAGCCATCAAAACTCTGAACTCAGATACAATCAGTTCAAAGATGGTCTGGGAATGCCTAGGCAAATTAAATGAACTAGGACAGAATAAAACTGTTACCCTCCTATGGGTTCCAGGACACGTAGGAATAGAAGGAAATGAAACAGCAGACAAGCTGACAAAAAAAGGAGCTGAAACCCCATACCTGGGACCAGAACCATCCTGTGGGATCAGCAGTAGTACAATCTTAGAAAAACTAAGGAAAAAAATGGATAGCGAAAAATCCAAGTACTGGAATGATCTAGAAAGACTAAGACAATCGAAGACGCTCCTGGGAAACTATAACCAGAAGAGATCTCACAGCTGTCTTAACCTCCGAATTATAACAGGAATACTAACCGGTCACTGTCGATTAAGAGGACACATGAAGAAACTAGGATTAGGAGATGAAGCAAACTGCAGATTCTGTGAGGTAGAGGATGAAACCTCAATACACATACTTTCAGAATGCATGGCATTAAGTACTTCTAGGGTCAAATACCTAGGGTCGTACGAAATAGAAAGGGAAGAACTACCTAATTTAAAACTCAATGATATTCTAAACCTTCTGAGGAAAATAGGACTAGAAGAGCTGCTATAAGTCTGAGGAATCATCAGAATTATAGCAAGAAAAGGGGGACACAATAGATCTTATAGGTCGCAGGTGTATCTGTCACCCATAACACCATACATACCATACCATACGTAAGATTCTATTTTTTTCCAAATAATACAATGTTTTTAAAAAAGATTCGTTTACACTAAAACCACTCTTTTGACGTAAAACAAAGATTATTATTTCTCTACAGATAAGTTATATTATTTTTTCGCTGTCAACTACAAATTACCATATACTATTAGATAAATATCTATTTTCTGGAATATAATTTACACTATTTATTCAGAGTAAAACAAGGCAAATTAAATCTAATCCATGCCAAACCACTTAACCACGCGATATCTAATCGACTTGGAAAATATTTTGTAAAAATGGCGTTCACAAGTATCTTACTACAAAGTAAGAGTATTTAGAAATTTTTACAAACTACTTCCCTCCTCCTAAAGTTCCCTACTTAATTAATGAAGTTCCCTAAGTGTTTTTATTGTTTTATTTTTAATAAGATATTGCTTAATAAATTTATATTAAAAAGATAAAAACAAAATCAAAAAAATAATAAAAATGATCTTACTCACTTGTTTTTGATCTCGGTTCTCTAGGACCATCTACCGTAACTTTAATAGCTTTGCTGTATGTAGCGACTTGTGGCGGACTGGTAGACACCATTATTGTTAATGAAAAACTTTTTCCTAAAACAACAAATATAAGTTGTATAATCTACCTTAACAGTAAGCGATGTAAGATTTAATTAAAAGAAAAAATTGCAAAACACACATAAAAGCTTCTACATCATGGTTTTGCAATAACAAGGGATTATGTTCGGTTTTTTGTTGGATTTGTTGGATGTACAGGGTGGTCCTCTAAGAATGGCTCTCGGCCATATCTCTAAAACGAGTCATCGTAAAATTTTGAAAAATAATTTTTTTAAGGAAAGTGACCATAAAAAATCGCTGGAAAATATTTTTAAGTTTCTAAAATGACCGCTAGGGGTCGTTAAAAAAAAACCTTTGACGCCTTCCCCACCATTTTATTTTTGAAGATAGAATTAAAAGTATATAACAAAAAATGTTTAAAATTCATCAAAGATTACATTGCACATATTTTAATTGTCACTTAATATAGCAAAATACGAAGAAAAACTCAATTTTCTGTTTACCAATAGCAATAACGACCCCTAGCGGTCATTTTAGAAACTTAAAAATATTTTCCAGCGATTTTTTATGGTCACTTTCCTTAAAAAAAATATTTTTCAAAATTTTACGATGACTCGTTTTAGAGATATGGCCGAGAGCCATTCTTAAAGGACCACCCGTACAAATAAATTTAACGTTGAACAAGGTAAAATCAATGTAAAAATTATTAACAGTTGTAACTGAATTATTTAAACATTTGTGTTGGCTAAGTTAGATATAAATGGTAACAATCCTTCCTGAGGAAAGGAGTAGATCTTAGTATTAGGAAACCGCAAAAAAGCATAAGCTAAAGAAAATCACAAGTGATTGTAAATAAATACGTTAAAGAATTAGAAAGTATTTTTACAGTCAACGATTTATTTTGGAAACTAGATAACATCTACAACACGAATAAGACAGGCATTTAGTTAATACAAGAGCTTCAAGAGTAATAACTGCAAAATGTTCAAAAATCCATATGTCCTATTAGCCCTGGTAAAATGGGAAAAACAATAAGTATTATTTTCGGTTGTAATGCCGAAGAAACCATTTAATGCCATACTGTATTTTTAGAAAGACAAATGGCATAATAGTATGCCACAATCACAAATAAATATGTTTGGAAGCTCTGCGTATCATAATCACCCATTAGAGGGTCATACATCCCATGTTTCTGATGTTTAATTTCTTTAATTTGCAGACAGAAATGACATTTTTTTGGTTTAATACCTTACACAAGTCATAACCTGCAACCATTATATCCTTGTAAATTATTAAAAGTACATTTATGTGGAAAGTGTAAATTATAAGGATCGCAAGGAACACTCCATCCACTTAAATAAACAGATTTCTATTTGGAAAACTGCTAAGCAACGGTTGTAAATCGGCTGTGTCTACTTTTGATTCTACTGAAATTATGCTATTTGTTTCAAAAAATGTAAATAATGATACAACTAGTAAAAACCCGATTAATCAAAAATGGAACACGAATCAGGTTCCAGTGGAATTCAACATGAACGTCAATTCATTCCTCAGCCTTGGATGTCAGTTACTGAGAAAACATCTAAAATCACTCTATTTCTTCCATTTTTGCTTCTATCGAAAAAAATGTTACTTTGCCAGAGTAAATTAATTACAGGAAAAATGTTGTATTGAAAAAACAACTGCTAACCGAGAAAAGTGTCTCTGATATTCTCCGTGGCAAAATTTGTATTTATACTGGGTTGATTCTTAAAAACATGATAAGATTTTAAGGTTATCCTCTTTTTATATTTACGTTAAATATTCAAAATTTTGCGTGGATTCCTCACTTACAAAAATTAATTGTTTAAAACATAATTTTTTTTCTTCTACGAATGGCTGGTCTTCCAAATTTCATTCTGTCTGTTGTTCTACTTTTTATACCCTTCTCTTTCTGCTCCTCCACTTTCCAATGTTTGTCTTTTATGCCACTATTTGGTCTTTCCTTTATTTGCATATAATTTTTTAGGCTAATATCCTTTATTACAGTTATACTTCCATTCGCGCAGCCAGCGTTGGAAATTTGTATGAGATCAAATCGGCAAAATCATTACATTACGTTACCTGTGTAATGGTAATGGGTAAGAGAGAGACAGAAACACTTATAGGTCGGTAAAAAGGAAGATGAAATATTTACCATATGTTATTAGTCCTATCTATATGTCCTTTGAACACCGTTTAAACATTCAGTATACTCTTTTACGTGAGAAGTTCTGTATTGTAGTCTATCGTAGCGTCACATGGTTGCTGTATAGGTTATATTATATCCTGCACTATTCTTTTGAGGTTCTTGACTACATAAACAGAGTCTTAAGTATTTATATATATATTATTTTTGTATTTCATATTACTTTATTTCAACTTTTAACTTTCAAATACAAATTCAAAATTTTCTAGCTTGAATGTCAATTGGTTTCTTTCTAAATCTGCTTGGTGTCCTAATTTCTTTCCATCGGCTTGGTGTCCTGATTTGTTTCTATTGGCTTGGTGTCCTGATTTCTTTTCGTGCCCCACGTTGGGCGCCAATTTATTATGGAATGGATTTATTTACTCTTTTCTTTACTCCAGCTGCTCCTTCTTTTTATTGGGTCTGGGTTCAAAATTGTGTTTTCTTATTTAATTTAACACCATATTCATGTTGTATAACTTTATTTCAACTTTTAACTTTCAGATACAAATTCAAAATTTTCTAACTGTTCTCAATCTTTTCTATCAAAAAGTGATCAAATTATTTATAGCAGTCCCTAGGTAACCTCTTTTAAAAAAATAAATAATAAACAAAATCAACAACTACCTATCAACTCTTTCTGAAATAAAATTCTTAAACATCTATATAAAGACAGTTACCTAATATGAAATACAAAAATTTTATTAACCAATCATATCATAACAATATATAACCGACACCATTTCAGTTCAAAACTGAAATTATTACTATTGACAGTATGGCATTAGATACTTTATGTATCATTTTTGGACATTTTTAGACTGTCACAAAACGCTCTGTTCGTTTTATATATATATATATATATATATATATATATATATATATATATATATATATATATATATAGTTTATTAATTTAATAATTGATTTTAATTAAGACAGTAATATTGCATAGAAATAGAATATAACACATAAAATTATACTATCCTCTATAAAAGGCTTTTCTGCAATATTTAACAGAAGTGTTAACTGTTGAATGATTTTCAATAGTTTTTGAAATGGCTTCAAATAGTCGCATATACATACCATCAAACAGTTTCATACATGATTAATATAATCAAAGGTTTAAAGTATTTCCTGTACACAATATTTTGCGACATAACTTTGATTGCTTTGGTTTTAATTAATTTTTGATGCCTTATAAACAGACTGGTAAAATAAATCAACATACAGGATGCAATAAAAATAAGTGTTTTTGTCACGTTTAGCATTTAGTTTGGAGGTGTCAAGCTTCGCGTGTAACACGTCACAGAGGCACAAATGCCAGGAGATAGACATAACAGGCCCGGTGTACCGCATGAGTGTCTGTGTGGCCTTACGGTTATAAACACGCCAACTTTTAGGTACAAGGCACTGACTAACTCCATCATATTGTCAGATAAATAAAACCGTACCAAAAATTGTTGGTTTCGACACCTTAATAAGGCATTGTTTTTTTCGATCTATAAATTAGCTTGTTTCTTGGCTGGTAGAGTAATTAACGTATTCTTTATCGTAGGAAAATAACTGAGTTTCTATTAATTACACGCATTGTTGTGTGCAAATTTGGCAAGTTGAAAAAATTCAACTAATTTCGAAAAAACATTTAAAATAGTTGACAACCAAGACACAAATCGTGATTTATCTACTCTACCAATTAGAGTTGGAAAAAGCTCCAACAAATACAGTATAACTTTGTAACTAGATAATTATATAAAAAAATGGGAAAAAAATAACGTTAAGACTCAATAGAAAAACATTAAGTAGTACACAGGTAGCTTTAACACGCCAGAAGAAATTTTTTTGGCCTAGGAAAAACGTATTTATGCAATTTATGCTTTTAAACACACCCAGTTTTACTAATTAATAATCATGAGTTTAATACCAAAGGAGCCATCAAAGCGTTGAGCTTAGACGTGACTAAGTCAAAATTTAAAATGCCAATTTAACTAATAGAGAAATGTTATTACTTTCTTATGGATTCCGAGTGTCAATAGATTGGAGGCCTATGAGGTATAGGACAGTTTAATATTGAAAACGATTCAAATAAGTACATTGGAGATAATCCAAACTTTGTGCAGATTGCAGATCTGGAAGACATAAGGCAATTAAAAAGTTTTAGAAATAACAGAAACAAATGCATCGGGTATATGTTAATATAAAAAGAGACTATACGTATACTAAATGGATTTATTTAGAGGCACTGTCGTCTTAGAAACCATTTTAACCTAAAACAGTTGGTAAAGTTAATTAATATTCTTAATTTTCAAAAAAAAAAAAAATACATGTTTCACTACAAGGAGTATTTAAATTACAATTTTTTTGGATAATGACACATCTAAGCAAAGAAATTAAGTACACCGTTTATCCCTTTGGAATACATTTTTGTGTTTCAAACATACGTAAAGGATTCTATTAAAAGCAAATTTTGAGAGATCGTGCTATTAAAAAGAGATTGCATTTATGTACATATATACATATATATGCTCCGACAACAAAAATCTAGTCACAACTCTTTGACCATACCTAACTTCTCACTTCTCATCATTCAAAGGGATTATCCCACAAAAAAATTCAGCTCATATTTCAATCTCATCCATTGCAATTAGCCCTAAAGAGAGAGGAAAGCGTATTCGTATAACGAATTTCAGAATTTTTTCATGCGATATGTAGAGATCAGACGAGGATAACCACGAGAGCTTTTTCCAGTGCCGCTTAATGAGATTGTGGATTCCATTAGGCTTGTAGGTGAGCTTTTGGTGAAAAATGCACACTACTTGATGTATTTAACCCTCGCTATTAGGGTTTTGTGTTTCACCTCAAACACACCGCACACCGCTGTTAGCTTCGTTGATCAATCGATGTTTTTTTCTGCTACACACGTGACTTGTGTTTATATAGCATGTTTTTATGTAAAACTTTGCTTTATCTTATATAAAATTTAAATAAATAGCAGGATTCAATATGGATAAACACTGGATCTATATGTAATTTACAGGTACAGTATTTTTTAAAATGACCTTGATTAATGCGTTTAAACGAAACATCATATTCGTATAACCAAAGATTTGGTTGATGGTGTCAAACAGTTAAACCAGTAATGTAACACGGGCGGTTATAATTACAACACGAAGTGTTGCTGTTTTGAATGTTAAACTGATGTTACCAAAACATCACAACGTACAAAATAAGTAAAAAGCGGCATGGGTTTAAACACACACTAAGACAGAAAACCTTAAAATCATATGACTGAAGATTCTGTGATTTATTTTTGCACTAAACAAAAGTTTACATAGGTACCTAAATTAAATGGCAAAATTTCCAAATATTTTTCTTCTTCTTCTTCTTATGTAGCACTACAACCCTGGGTAGGTTTTGGCTTACTATATAACTCGCCTTCATTCTACACGATCATCCATCATTGCTGGGTCCACCGACAGATTCATTGTTCTCAGGTTTGCTTTACTGTTATCTTTCTATCGCATACGTGGACGTCCTAGCGGTCTTTTTCAAGTTGGTTGTTTTTTCCATATCAATTTTACCACCCGATCGTGATGTAATCTGTGTACGTGACCGGCCCGCTTCAATCGCTGAGATTTGATTTCTTGGATGATATCACTGTCTTTATCCAACTGTTTAAGTTCGTTGTTGGTTCTAATGCGATATTGGTTAGTATTTGGGTAATGTTAGGGCCTAAGATTCTTTTAAAAATTTCTTCTTTCGAATCTTTTGAGCATTTCTTCGTTAGCTTTGGTCTTCGTCCACGTTTCGCATCCGTATGTGATTCTAGGGCTTATAACCCTTTTGTATACTTTGAATATTTTTTTGGTAAGTGTTTAAGAGTAGATATTATTAAAATTTTTATTTATGGTTACACATTAAATAACACCCTATAGATAAACAAATCGAGAAATCAAGCAAAAATTGATTGCAAAGCCAAGGAACGATTGACAAATATAAAAACCCACCGTTAGTAAAATGGAAGCAAGTGTAAATGAAGCAAAAATCTACAGTAAAAATTGCTGTAACATTGATTTTTCTGTATCACTTATAATAAATTATTTGAACTAAACCTAAGATTTCTATATAGAATTAATAATTAATATAGGTATATAATAAGACTAATGCGATTATAATTTTAATAGATACAATATAGTTAAACTGGATCATTCAATGAAGTGCCGCCGCTGAAAGGCAGGGTTAGTGCGTGCAGCCACGAGCTCCGAGGGCAGCGGCGACGGCGGTCGAAGTGGCGGTGGCATTCCACATCCAAGTGCTAACTGCTTTGGCTTCGGCTAACCCGACACCAAACCATGCATGGGTCACATTCTGACCCTTTTATTTGACCAACTAGACCATAGAACAGCTAGGAATTTCCTAGATCAATGATAATAAAGGTTAAGATGTTACTTACTGAAATAATGAAGATTCTAATTTATCGATTCTTAATCACAATATTATTTTACAATATGGAATAAAATATTATTGTAACTTAGGATAATAAGTAATATTTATTAACAATGTGACACCTAAAAAAAAGTATGGATTTAGATAAAATAGGAACGCAAAAAAAATTGAAACCGATTCTTATCAATATTTATATATCTATCTATATATACGAAATAGAAAGGTGATTGACTGCTTAAGATGCACAGAGATCAATACACAGCCCAAACCAGTGAACTTAGAATGTTATATAACCTAAGTAACCACAAAAAAAGGAATTTTGGAAATGCCACACCTAAGGGGGTAAAGTAGGGCATGAAAGTTATAATAAAACTTTTTAACTCCTTTGATGAATTTGCTTTAAATTTTGTAAAAATATATTAGGGTAATGATATGTTTATATGTATTTTAGGATTTTTCAAATTTCAACCCCTAAAGCGTTAAAATGAGGGTTAAAAAATTCTATAAACCTTTACTTGGAGGAAATTATACATATAAATTTTTTTATTTATGATTTTGATTGATAAGATTGCCATGATACGTTCACTAGTTTTTGAAAATTTTACCCTTTTTCTACTGGTGTAAAATCCACAAAATTTTATGTGGAAGTATGTGTGCCCTAATACAGATTGCTGACATTCATCTAAACCACTAATTGTAATGTTTCTAATTAAGAAAAATATTCGCCTAATCGCCAAATTTACACGCAGTCATTTCTTTTTTCATAATCTGTATCATTTTTAGTGTTTCCTTTTTAGTTTTAACTTTTCTATACCCTATTTTTTCTTGCAGGATTTGATTTTCCAGTTTCTCTTTTAATGTATTTTTTGCAATAATGACCAGGAATCTTAATCAAAATCTATATTTTTAACTGCTGTTTCTGTCATATTTTCATCAGCATCACTAAAGAAATGGCTTATTATTTTTTTTATTTCCTGTGGCATGATGTGTTTTAGGCTTAAAAAATGTATCGTAAACTTGCCTCAAATATTTTTCATATGTTTTTGGATTATGTAAGTAAGTTAATATGCCGTCACTACTGTGCGACGTTCTTTTATTTTTACTAATAGTGTGTCAAATAGATCAGTACTTAAAATAGTATCCTGTTGATCCAACTTATCCATAATAAATAAAAGGACAGTGTCAGCAGTAAGAAAGGTCGATTCTCTTCTGCATAATGTCCCGACAGCAAGTTTGAATAGTTGCAAACTGCTGATCAAATCTTTCATTATTGACCACTCGCGGTCTAAAAATTTTATATCAGATTTTATATCTATCAAAGCTTTTTCGCTGCACACCTTCAGATCATAAAATCTTTCAACCATGGATAAATGGCTGTTCCAGCGTGTGCAACAATTCCAAATAAGTTGTAATTCTTTGTCTTTTTCTTCTTTAACATACTTTTAAAGCTATATATCATCTTTGGTGGGCGACTTTCGAAATAATTTCACCACTTTTTTACATTACCGGATCCGATATCTGATCCGGCGCTGACTACCGGACCCGATAAGTCCATAAACGCAACGGATCCGCCAAACCGGATTGCAATCCCTAACCGGGACACCTTCAAATCAATAAAATTTCTGTGGTGTCGATCCTGAACCTTAAGAAATCAGTTTCTGGGTGCGCGGATTCAGCACTTACAAACTCGATTGCTGTTACAAAAAAAATGTTGAAACAATACAATTCTTATTATTCTTGCGAATAAACTTCTTTTCACTCCACTTTTTTTCAACTCCCTTTTAGTGCTTTACATTCTATCTCTTGGCTCTTTGTTCTACCACTTTCTAGCTCTGGCCTCTACTTCTAATTGTTCTTTCTTTTTTATTATTTTTTATTATTACTGTTGGTATTTGTTAATTATTTGCGGGTTACGGGTTCGAGCCCTGCTGGATTCGACATTTTGTCAATTTCTTTTTAAAGTCATTTAATATATTCTTGTTTGTCTATCTAATATTTAAAAAATTCCAATATCTTATCACAACCAAAACAAAAAACTATACATTACAAAAAAAAAATACAACTAGCAACCAATTTCTAAGGACCGAACTACATTTCCAGAAATCTAGTGAGAGAACGTGTTTCCAAAAAAAAATCCATATCTACATATATATACATATTAAGATTATAAAAAAACAAACAATTAATAAGAACTGTTAAAAAATATTTTTTACAATTATTAATAAGAAACAAATAGACATTTTCAGAAATTGATAAATTAAAAAAAATACACATAAATTATTCTAAAACTTTAAACGTATTTAGAACATCAAAAAAATTTTTTTAAATGGTTGAATCGGAAACTAGATATTGGCTAACTAAAATAGTAGTTTGTGCAACAAGTGCGCAAAGTAATACTGTTCCCACGAACGAAAAAGTTTGCGAACACGAGCCGATAGGCGAGTGTTCGCAAATCGAGTGAGTGGGAAAAGTCCTTTGCGCACATGTTGCACACAATACATTTTCTACGATTACGAATTATAATAATTAAAAATAAGAAACTTATTTAAAATGTGTAACCATTTGTATTATTATTATTATATAATAGGAATGTAAAATAAAAATTTTAATACTTAATTCAACTTAAGTTACCTTATTATATTTATGATCATAAAATTTAACACAAAAGAAATAAGCATTTTTTGTTTGTTCTTGAAAATAGGCGAGTATTACATTTTCAGAAAATGATAGTAGTTTTTTATTTTTTATTTATTTATTCCTTAAATTCTGGATAGTTGCATTCAAAGCAATTTCCAAAATTTCTGGAGATGTATTTTCCATATATTCAACTTGTGAATCTGAATTATTATCAATTACATCCATGTCGAATTATACCTTATACATATAATGATATGTAGAGTTATCAAATATTTAAATTAAAAGTTTATAGATAATAATTGTGTATTAATTTTCTATGAAATTAATTCAAACTTTTTAAATATAGCTTACGTCAAAATATTATATTACGAATCACGAAGTGTCAGCCAATGCATAGCCCCTTATGACAGATGCGTGAGAGATCTAATAGGTATATCATTTCTTCAGTGTTCCCTGCGCATGTGCAGAATGCGGTACAGAGAATTCCGCACACTTTTCCGCACAGGTACGGAATTACTAACTTTGCATTAAAGTTAGCCGTGTCTATTTGCATTCTTTTCATAGTGATCGTTGTACAATTTCAAAAATTTTCCAATTTTCCTAGTATAAAAACAAATATAAAAAAAAATTAATAGAAGTTTGAATCAAAAAATTAACCATAAATTCACAATTAAGTGATTGCAGTAGGTGTAGCTATTAAATGTTTACACATGTAGGCATTTTCAGGAATACAATCGTCAAAGATATTTTGATTTTCAGTAATACTGTCGTCATCTAGTTTCTTGTTACATACCATGTAAGTGTCTATCTATTTATTTCTAAATCTAATTTCCCATTCAGAATAGTAGATTAGATGATGATCATCTAGGAACATCTCGATCCAGAAACGTCTCAGTTGTTAATTACATTTCGCTGATCTTCTTGAGTGCTGGAAAATCTTAATCTCTACATTCTAACCCTTCGTTTTTGAATGATTAATGTGGGATTTACAGAAAATTTACCATTAAAGGAATTAGGATATCTACACCGTTGAGTTGAGATTGGGTAACATAACAGATTATGATTATGTGGCCTGCGGAAATTGTCATAGCTGCCGATTTGGCGTATCGGTACAGCTTATGTAACACTGTAACATTTATGTTATTAGATACATAAGCATACAATTAAAATCATAGTCTATTTCGAATTAACTGTTTATTACAAGATATTCGAAAATAAAATCTTTTGCATCATTTTTTTACACCTCCAGTAACAAAAATATATTTTTAAGAAAGTATTAAAGAATAATCTTCAAAAATGTCTTATTTTACTTAGGTTAGGTATTTTGTCGATGATGTTCTTTCCACTTTCTTCTGACGTAATAATTTTCATATCATACTTTAAAGAGAAGACTTTATTAAATTAGTCTAACTGTTGGCATTAAACTACTTTATAATATTTAAATGCATAGATTTTAAATGCTGTGGGTTGTGTTTAAAAAAAGCAAAAATCCTGCTGTTGCTTTTTGTAACACATACTGTTATGTTACCTACATAAAAAGACACATACACTATTATAAAACTATTTACTAACAGATTGTAGCAACAGATTTTTTTAAATTTAGATTCATTATTTAACGATCAATTCTGGTAATTGACTCTAAAGAGCACAAAGAGCGAATAAACTTTATTGATTCATCAAAATTAATGCTCTTTGGAATCTACCCCTGTTCTTGTAATCAGGGTACAGGAAGGGTTAGAAAATTACATTTCACGCATGTAGTTTTCGTGCATACTCTGTTTTATTAGTAATAGCGCTCATGTTCTATACGATTACAGAAACATGTATACTCTAATAAAATTGAATTACCTAGATACTCATATCTATACGTTGGTTATAAAAAACTAAAATTATTTAAAAAACAATTTTTAGTAGATTTATATCTACTATTCAGCTGGTTCGCAAGTCTCGACTGCGGGAAAATTTCACTACAGTTTTTCGTTTTGGGCCCCCCTGACCTCAAAAACACCTTCCGTTCAAAAGTTTATATATATATATATATATATATATATATATATATATATATATATATAGTTCCCATATAACGAAATCTGTGGACACGACGGTCGCATTTCTGAACGGATCGAAATGAAATTTGGTACAAAAATCAATCGTCCAAAAATCTCGGTCAAGTTCGTTAATGGGCCAAATCGGTAAGGCCGTTTGGGCGTGACATTAAATCAAAATGGAAAAAAATTCGTAACTTTTTTACTTCACCCTGTACAAAAAAATGTTACAGGACTTTTTTGTTTTTCTTAAAGAGACCTACAACTTTTATCTAAAACATTTTTTTCTAAAACGTATACTTTTAATATATTCAATTAATATAAATCTACTGATGCGCCTGGCTTACCAAGGACCATTTTTTTTTTAATTTATGCTATCTTCGTTTCACAAAAAAAAGTAATGACCAAGAGGAACGGCGATAGAGACTTGCATGTGTAAGCTTTGTAAGAAACAAACTAACGATAAAACGAAATAGCTAATATACTAAAAAATATTTTTTTAAAAATAAGTGTAATTAATAAATGTTACTTAAGAGATTAGCGTCAGTAAAAATATACTACTTAAGGTTAGGAAAAACGTAAATTATTGTTAACGAGTAAAATAAAAGCTCAATTCTACATGAATTTCATGAAGTACTAGAAAAGTTTACGAAATATGACAAAAAAAGTAGTTAAACAAATTCATCGACATAACAGCTTAGAATAGAACTAAAGTAACCAGAATAAAAGTAACATAATACAATTCATAACGGAAAATAAAACTCAGATAACCTGTACCTATTCAAATATTACAGATATATAATAAACGGCTTATTAACTGCATCACCTTTCGGTGGCGTCATAATGCTTATCTAAATTTTTTTTTCTGCAATTTCTACTGGTTTCCAATTTATTTTAGTTTCTCGTTTATCTATTTTTTTATAAATCAAAATTCAACATCATCTACTGGGTTTTCCCACAACTAAGATGTTTAATAATTTACAAATCAAAACACAGTGCCATCTATCAAGTTTCTATCCAACCTAGATGTGAAAGATTTACTTACATTAATTAACTTAAACTGTCATCTATTAGGAATTCGTGGAACTAAACAATAAATGTCACTTAGTTACTAAGGAAGTATTGTCAGTTTAACACCAATAAGTAAAAAAACATGTAGGAGGAGTTCGGTAACTCACACACGTACATATATACATATATATATATATATATATATATATATATATATATATATATATATATATTCATTAGTGACTAAAGAGACATAACCTATACTACACTGATGAGCTCAAAAAAAGAGCGAAACACGGTGTCTGTAGTTGGTTTTGCCCCTGTATGGGCTGATTAATATCCTTATATTCCTATTTCTAATCTAACCAAACACCAATCCAGTTTAAAACGGCACTAGATACGTTTTGTATCATCTCTTACATCTTGTTATATAAGACTGTTACAAACGCTCTGCTCGTTTTATGTTATTACCCTGCCAAAGGTACTTTTAAGATGCAAAGTGACTGTCGTAGTTCCAGTTTTGAAGTAAAGATGGGGCCACTTGCGAATGGTTTCCACTTTCGCAAGTTTACATCTATAAGGATTTAGTCGATTCATACAGGGGATGTCTCTTCATTAGTGACTGAAGAGACATAACCTATACTACACAAACGCTCTGCTCGTTATATATATATATCTATATATATAAAACTCAACGGTGACTGACTGACTGATTGAATGACTGACATAGTGATCTATCAACGCAGAGCCCAAACCGCTGGACGAATGGGGCTGAAATTTGGCGTGCAGGTAGATATTATGACGTAGGCATCCGCTAAGAAAGGATTTTGATTAATTCCACCCCCAAGGGGATAAAATAGGGGATGAAAGTTTGTATGATCTATCAACGCACAGCTCAAACCGCTGAACGGATTGGGCTGAAATTTAGCACGCAGGTGGATGTTATGACGTAGGCATCCGCTAAGAAAGGATTTTGATTAATTCCACCCCCAAAGGGATAAAATAGGGGATGAAATTTTGTATGAAACTTTGTCAATTTTAAACCGATCAGGTTGAGATTTTGCATGCATATAGCTACTATGACGTAGGCATCCCCTAAGAAAGGGTTTTAATAAATTCCACCCCTAAGGGAATAAAATAAGCGATGAAAGTTTGTATAAAAGTTTCTCAATTTCAAACCGATCGGGCTAAGATTTTGCATGCATGTAGCTACTATGACGTAGACTTCCCTTAAGATAGAATTTTGATAAATTCCACCCCTAAGGGGATGAAATAGGGAATGAAATTTTGTCTGAAATTTTTTTAATTTCAAACCGATCGGGCTGAGATTTTGCATGCATATAGCTACTATGACGTAGATATCTCCTAAGAAAGGATTTTGATAAATTCCACCCCTAAGGGGATGAAATAGGGAATGAAAGTTTGTATGAAACTTTGTCAATTTTAAACCGATTGGGCTGAGATTTTGCATGCATATAGCTACTATGACGTAGGCATTCCTTAGAAGGGATTTTGATAAATTCCATCCCTAAGGGGATCCAATACGCGATGAAAGTTTGTATGAAAGTTTGTTTTTAAACCGATCGGGCTGAGATTATGCATGCATATAGCTACTATGGCGTAGGCATCCCCGAATAAAGGATTTTAATTAATTCCACCCCTAAGGCGATAAAATAGGGGATGATTGTTTGTATGAAACTTTGTCAATTTCAAACCGATCGGGCTGAGATTTTTTGTGCATGTAGCTACTATGACGTAGGCATCGCTCAAGAAAGGATTTTAATAAATTCCACCCCTAAGGGATAAAATAGGGGCGGAAAGTTTGTATGAAACTTTGTGAATTTCAAACCGATCGGGCTGAGATTTTGATTGCATATGGCATGCAAGTTTTTATAGTTTTAAAATAATAATAGTCTAAAACCACTCACGTTTTAATGTGCGGGGTGTGTGGAGCGGTAAGGCGGTAGCACGCTGCTGCTGGCCGACATGACACTGTCGATAGACGCGTAGAGTCTTGAAAATTTGAGAATATGTTTTTTTCTATTACGTATTGGTGTACTAAGAAATGACTTTTTTAAATTTAACTCCTAAGGATTTAAAATGGTGGTTGAAAATTTGTATGAAATTCGGTGGCAAAAAACTAAAGTTCACGCGGATAAAGTCGCGGGCGGCCGCTAGTATATATATATATATATATATATATAAACAGAGGGCCAGATGATTGATCTGCAAGTATAAGCAGTGACCATCTGTTAGTAATCACCAAAATCACAAAATTTAAACAAAATCTTACTCTTAAACTAATCCGTACAAGAATTGAATACAAAATACAAAAGTAATAACAAACGAAAGATCAGAAAAAGGTGAAATTGCACTTAAAAATACAGAGATAGAAAAATTGGATAAAACTAAAACGGCAAACAGTAAATGTTTGTTTAGGTAATCTATGCCTAAAAATAAAAGAATTACAAACATTGCAAGAGGTCTCTAGAAATAATGCGAAATAAAATTAACACCAAAATGAAACCTACAAAACAATTAGAAAGCATAAAACAAAACGATAAACAAAAAAACTAACAAGAAAGATAATCAAAAACAATGAAATATCACAGTTAGTATACCTTAAGGCACGATAATTAAACGAATACTTTTATGTAGGAATTTTAATAGACTTCTACTTCTTATACTTTAAAATACTGCAAAACATATTTTGAAATATTCCCAAATAACGTAGACTCTTAAAATGCAATCTCAAAAAATAATTTAAGGAAAAATCAATTGAACACAAATTATAGAATAAAATAAAATGTTTAAAGTGTAATTACAGCAAGTATTTTAAAGGTAATTAAAATTCTTTCTAAAAAACTTGTAGGAACCTAAGAGAAAAAGTAAATTTGAGTTGTTTATAAATGATTATAAAACTAAATGTAATTTTAGGATTTATTATTCACTATTTAAAAGTTTCTTAACAAACCGTTGTTGCAATGATTTACTCTCATTTTTAGGGTTCCTTTGCCAAATACCAAAAAACGTGACCCTTATAGATTCGTCACGTCTGTCTGTCTGTCTGTCCGTAAGTGTAAGCCAATTTTCTCCAAAACTTTAATAAGTATACTGTTGAAATTTGATAAATAAATGTGTTCTGTAAACCACCTTAAGATTTTACACAAAAATAGAAAAAAAAATTGGCTGTTCTTCATTCTTAAAACCGATACTCATTTTTTTTTCATCAAACCCATAAGCGTGGGGTATGTATGGATAGGATTATAAAAATGATATCTAGGTTTTTAATATCATTTTTTTAAAACTGAATAGTTGGAGCAAGAGATACTTCCAAAGTGGTAAACTGTGTTCCCCCTGTAACTTCTGGAATAGGAGAATTATAAAATATGTAAACTTCCATCAAAAATTGGTTTGACCAAGATCTATAAAGTAGTTTTTTTTAAAACATCGATCAAAGTTACAACGAACTACAAGAACTTTTATATTGCTACTTGATGCTACGGAACCGTTTATGGTCGAGTCCGACTCGCACTTGGCCGCTTTTATATTATTTTTTCTGGATTAAATTTAGTTTTTTTTGTATGTCTTCATTCAATAAAAAAATTCTGTTGGTTGCAAGATCTAGATAGATTCTAAATGAAAATAAAATTTGCTCTAAAAAAAAAATAAAGTAAAGGAAAACTTGTATTTGAATTTTATTTTTAATTGTCTTAACTTCATTTTTATAGTGCAAAGCATCTGTTTAAAAATATGGAGCAAAAAAAAGGAGAATTGACCCGTGATCGAAGTGGTTGCCACAGTTAAACGTTGGAAGTGTATAATCGATTGTGTTTCACATTGTGGAATGCACCAACGGCAGTCGGACTCCGATATCTGGCAGACCGACGGATTATTGGCGGTATTTTGTGTATTTTGTTGGCGGTAGGGCGCAATGTTTGTTTTGATCATTGGGAAAGCACTTTTATGCCGGTTTTTTGTTTAATCTGGTCGAGCTAATGTATTTTGCGTTTTCAATTTCTATGATTTATCTCGATGGAATTTTGTTAACAGTTGTTTGGTGGCAATTTACCAACGAAGGATTAGAGGTCGGATAGCAGAGTGATGACCGAAAAGTAGAATTTAATTTTTCTCTTTATTTACCTACCACAATTCTCGAAAGAACATTTTTAACAATAGTTTTTCGAAAGGACGTTTTCAATATTACATTTTTTTTTTAATTTTATACTACCATTAGCTACTGTAGACTGCGTTTAAGGATAGACCAAGAAATTAAAAAGCTTTAAAGATTAAAAAAAACGCCTATAAAAAATTTAGCTTCACGAAACCACGACTCTCCTCAAGAACACCTTAAAGAAAACCCTTATCGAACAAACACATACAGGTCAGATTTTTCAAACTTCTCGTATCAAGAATCATTTGAATAAAACCTTAATGCAAACGATCAGGTTTATGCTTGTCCAATCTGCGTTGCTAAAGTAAGATGCTTGCAAGATTTGACTAACATTATACGAGCAGAAAGCTCTTATGATTTAGATATTTCACAAGCAAAGCTAGGTGATTTAGGATTATAAATTAAATAAATAAAAACACACATAAAAAATATTTTAACAACAACAAAATTTTCTCGTAGAAATAATTGGTAGGTACTGATATTATATAGCTACCTACAGCAATTTTAATTGGATTTAAAAATGCGACATATTGTTATTATGCCTGAGTAGTCAGTAAAGGATTTATATTAACGTTTAATATAATATCATTTCTCTTTATCATTATTAAACCAATCTCTTAGGCACTGCCCATATGGAGATACTACAATCCCAGCAAGACTGGGATAGTTGGCGACTAAGAGACCCATCATTTGTAATAGGGCGGTAGACTTAGACGATGATATTACAGTTGTGAGCAGTTGACAATAGCGCAACACAGAGGCCAGGAGACTCAGCATGTTGGTCGATTAGCTCAGTTTTTTTGTTTTTAGCAATGAGTGAACAAATGTTTAATTTGGGATTTAAAAATCAACTACAAAATAACATTTTATAAACATTCAAGCCTATTTTAGCATTCTTAAATGCAGTATTTCCACTGTCATGAAAGGGAGGCACGAGCTGTTAGAAATAAATAATTTCTAATTTTATTAGTGGTAGACTTAAAATGCAGGTATATTGCTCCTCTTGGAATAACAATGGTATGCGTTTTACAGTTTTCTTGTGGTTCGTAGTTGTTGTTATGAATTCCTTCACATTGGCGAATAAAGTTATACAAATTTCCATCTGATTTTATGACCACTTTTTGCGCAGTTCGGCAGCGCATGACACTACTTAAGACTTGAAATTTTTTATCATTGTTTCAAAAGCACACTTTACAGATTTCCTTCCTCTACTTAATCTATAATCAAAAAATTTTATCTTGCACAAGAGGTTCTAAGATAGGATTAATATATAAGTATTCTCAAAAACACTTTGATGATAAAAAAATTATTTAATTAACATCATAACTTGTAGACCACTTTATTGACGACCACAATTTTATTTCTGACTCCTTATTGTAGACGAGGTCTTTCCCAAACATTTACTTTTTTTGAATTACGATAGAGACAAAAGTAGCTTTATCCTTAAATAACATAAAAGTCAATCTATTCTTATAAACCTAAATTTTGTGATAACCTTTATCTTATCCCGCGAATACAATGAAGTAACATAAAACCCCTAAATAGACATGCAACATCAGTTTGTGAAAGATCAGCCTGAATCATATTCAATCATGTTAAATGCCGACGCTCTATAAATATCGTTGCTCTTAATAATACAGATTTTCTTTAAATTTAAAGCTCTTTCTGTTTAGAATTTTTATAGCAATTAATCGTAGGAGTTTAAGGCGCTGTCACTTTTGCCGTAATCAAAACAGATTTGTAAGTGGCTGTATAGAGTATGGGTACACGATATAAATAAAATAATCACAATTTATAAAAATAACTTTTTATAGTAGAAAGTTTTTTCACCGATTTATAGGTCATATTACTATTATATAAAAAAATAGAAAAAAAAACTTCTCTCTCTCGTGATCGATCCCATTTCGATAACTCAACAGAACGATCACAATTTAACGCTTATCCAATTCAGCAAACTTATATGAAAACTTTCAAATTGATAATTTCTATACACAACTTAAATCATATTTAATTTAATAACAATTCAGTATAAATTTCGAAATCTATGTATATGCCTAAACAAACTTGAAATATGCATTGTCATCCAGTTCTTAGCTATCCTGAAAATTTCAGAGCTCTAGATAGTCAGGAAATAGGTTTAAATTCGATTACAAAATTCCACGAAATGCCAAAGAGACAAAGAACACGGCGAAAATAAAAAACTTTCTAATAAGGAAGCAATTGCGTTTGGGATATTAGCTGCTCGTTTGAGATGCTTCCGGAGACGTTTAGAAGTACAACCCGATTTTGTTGACAAATGGTTGAATCTGACACCAAATTAACGCAACTTCCTGAACAAGTGTTGTTAAATTTTACCCCTATAAGAAAAAATTGCTGTTGTTAAGTCTTCGAAGTTCGAGAGCATTATAAGGACTATATTATTTCAGTTAATGGTTTCGCAAAAAGGAATGTTAAGAAAGGAAAAATTAAAATATAATATCTTATAATTTTTATCTAAAACAATTATAAATAATAGAATAAAGAATTTTAAATAAAAATATGTACTTGTTATATGAAATTCTCTTCCAATCTCCTCCTAAGCGTCTTGGCGAATATGTTAATTGCGATATTCACTTGATGTTCCCGAACTTTTTCTATTAAAACTTAGCATATTTTCCTTAACCAGATGAAAGCTGCCAAAATCTATGAGCTTACTAAGACAAAATATGTGCAAGCGCAGAAAAAAACAACATGAAGTCATACACGAGGCCTGTGTCGTAACTTTAGTATGGTTCTCGTTTATAACGAACCATGCAGAACAACATTGCACACTTTTTGGCTGTGATGTGAGTCTGCGTGAGGTAACTTAAACTCACGTGACGTGATAGTAGTCTGTTTCTGCCTTTACTCCCTTTCTCCCTAAGCACATACAGCATGACTTTAATAAAAGAGAGATTTTTTCAAACAGAAAATTCAAATATCAAACTCTAGGTCACTTTGTGCATTTTATTATTTAAGATATGTATCAAGGGATTTTTGAATAATATACTGATTTACAATTACATATTCTTTTGCTTTTTTTGTTACTAGATTAAAATAAGAATAGGAACAAAGACAAATGGTATCTACATTTAAAAATATGAAATTATGGATTTTTTTATCAATTATTCAGACAATGTATGAGAAAATATAAATCATTTATAAAAAAATTGTTGTACCTAAATGAGTTCAGGTATATTTATCTACTAAAATTTTTTTAATATAAACTGCATTTTTTTAAAGTTATGCAATAGTCCGTCGTAATTGAGAATTTTCTGCATAGAATTCTTGGTAAACATTTTTGGTAAACATATTTAAGTTTTGTAGAAATATGATAATACAGGCAACCAACTATTTTAATAACTGGTTTCCAGGAAATATTTTCAAGCAAGAATATTTCAAATATGGATGAAGGAAAATCAACTACGTATTTCAAATAGCTTGTTAAGGAAATTAACACTTAAAATTCCGGAAAGATTCATAAATCGGGGTTGATATTTTAGGAATTTATAGATGCTTAAGATCATTAAAAATATCATACGTACACTTCATATTTAAAAACAGTTATTTATGAATCAATAAAAAATTTAACTAAAGAAGACAGTTTTGTAAAATTAGCGCTAACTTATTTTAACTTAAAAAACGAAATATTAAATAAGTTTACCCAGTATTTGACCAGCAATAATTATTGATGTGTCTTAATTTTAAGACACTGGTAAAAGCTTTTTGCTTCTTCTTCTTCTTAAGGTGCCTAATCCAATTAGTGGATGTTGGCGACAATTCTGGCAAACTCCTCTCGACCTTGTGTGGCTCTAAAAAGTGCATGGGCATCGAGGTTTGTCCAATCCCTGATGTTTTTAAATCATGAGTGTTTTTTTCTTCCGATGCCCCGTTTCTTTCCTTCCATTATAAGCGTAAGAACTGGTACTTGGAATTTCGAAATATATGCCCCAGATAAGCCGTTTTTATTATTGGCAACAACTCTCTTTCTCTGCCCATTCTATTTAATACTTCAACATTTGTTGTGTGATCTGTTCAGGGAATTTTAAGTAATCTTCTAAATACCCACATTTTAAAGGCTTTCAATCGCTTTATCAAGTTGGCCTTTATGGTCCAGGTTTACAAAGCGATATCGAAGCATTAAGTTGAGGCTACTGTTGCTTATCAAGGTTCTCATATTAGTAAATGCTGTTCTGGCTTGCTCAATCCTGCTACGTATCTCTAGGTCTGGATCTAGATCTTCAGCTTTCCAACTACCGAGATATCTGAACTTGGAGACCTGGATTTTTTTATTTTTTTACTCTTATATTCAATGGCTTATTTCGTGTTCTACCTATCTTTTTGCTAGGATTGAATATTTGCCTATTTTGAAAAAAAAAATTAAGAACGCTATTAAAACATTTATGGATGCTAAAAAATCCACACCAATGTTCTAAGACGTTACAACGTTTGGCCACACTTAAAAAACAAATGATAATTAGAAAATATTTTGCTGTTCCTTTGACTTTGTTTTTTGTCTTATTTGTCTATGTTAATAAACGATTATGTATGTTCTTAAACCTTAACAGCATAACAAATCTCAAAATGTATGCAAAGGCTTGAAAAATACTGCAATTTAACTTCCTAAAACCTCAAATATGAAATCTTACCAAAATTGAGGAGGTTGTAAAGTTTGCTTGTTACTAATTTGCGGCGGGTACTTTTCATTACCTGATAATTGGAAATAGTTAACAATAGCCAAACAGTGCTCAACGCTAACCAATATATTAATTTTTGGCGCCACTGTAAAACTACAGAGAACACACCAAGCAATATTTTAGTTAATTGTGATATTTAGACACAAAACTTGGAATGAGAGGCTGCCTTTGAATGCTACGGGAAAGTTTTAATAAATTAAATTTATTTTAATTATACCTTGAGGCCTTTTAAGGTTTTCTTTTAATTTATTTCTTTTGTATAATTTTTTATTTTATTAAATCTTTTTTTTAATGTATTTCCATTTACGACAAATCTATAAAAAATGGTTACGTTTCCGTTATTACCTACTTATATTTTTATCTTGGTTGGAACAAGCTCAGTATAAAAAGCTTTATTAATAAATCTATTCAGAAATATTTGTGATGAAATTTCACAAACAAAATTTCCTACATGCTGGATTTAAAAATTTACATTACTTATTAAAATGCAGTCGTAGATTTAAAACACTGTCTATTGTTGATCCTTGCACTATAAAGATAAAAAAACAAATAAACTTTATCAAAATTTTTATCAACTTTTGGGACAAATTTGTGCATTCTCTTTGAAATCCCGAAAACCAAAGCATAAACAGAATTACCAAATAAAAAGCAAATGTTTTCCAACGCTAATCCCCAACCAAACTTTATTTTTAAATTAAATCCTATCAGTAGAGAGTCGGGTTTTAGCGGAGAGTGATGAGAAATGAAAAGGGTTAGACAAACAGTTTATTTTATGGCAGATTAACTTTTATAATCTGTTGACAGTTTCCCGGAACCTCGTTGGCTTTCCTTAGCATAATATCATCCCGATATCCCGCCTTTTTAGTCATGCGTCGAGCCAAGGAGTTTTCCTTACAGGATTTTCTCTGGTTTTCTTATTTATCCCGACGTTAAAATCTCCAAGAAAGAGAAAAGTCTTACCTTTACGTAATCTTTTTTTGCATTTTTTGATCTATTAATGTTAAAACAACACATAGAAAAATTTTCATTAAATTACAAAAAATCTGTCGAATTTGATAAATCGAAAGTTACAAAGAAATTACTTATTACATTCAATTAGATATAGAAAGGAAATACCTATACTGTAGCGAAATCAGCAACTTCACCAAATAAAGATGTAAAAGAAATCTGTTGCTTTACATATAAATTACACTACAAATTAAGAAACCTAAACAAACAAACATAAAACTATGCCTTTTTACTGATCTTAACTCGCAATTAATCTTTTATAAGGTACCTATACGTGTTTTGTTAGATGTCAGAGGTGAATTCTTGTGGATAAATTCTTAATTATAGATAGTTATAGGTTGATTTGTATAAACTACTATATCCAGCGAAAAAAGTAAAGATTAAAGTGTTTAAACATTACAATGTACTCTATATTTTTAAATTTTGTGTCTAGTTTTAGTTTTAAGAACTAAAAGTTTGCTACTTCTTTTAGGTTGTTGGATTTTAACTTAAATTTGGCTGATTAATGATCGATCACAGACTCACAACAATTTCTCTGTCATCGAAGTTTTGTGATTGATTTTTTTTTGCCTTGCAAAAATACTTTTGTAAAAATGTGTGGTTTTTCATACTCTCTTGTCAGCTAAAATACACGCTCCTAGGACTTTTTTATTCATTATGCGCCCTGCCTTAATTTGCAGATGTGTAAATCTGCAGTTTCTGTAGTTTAAGTTTTTGGTAAGAAGCAAATAAAACAACGCAATGAAATTGTTGCCTTCTTATTTCTCCATGAGAAATGTACCTAAACTTTCAATATATATATATATAAGGAGCTGGTATTATTTTCACGATTAATACTTATTCAACCGTACTTTTAAAAATTGACAAGTATTGTGAAGATGAAGATATAGACTGAATTTGCTTGTTCGGAGATACACATAGTAAAGTTGGATGTAATAAATAGATTTTTTAATATTGTTTTTGTTTTAACCAATATTTGATAATACCATTACTGTGGTAAAATAGTACATTACGTAACGAGTGCGGAAAGCAGGTGATCCCATCACGATTGCGTTTGCGCGTGATCTGAAGACGAACGCGATAAACAGCACGAGTGATGGGATTACCTGCTCACCGCACGAGTTGCGTATTCTATTTTTTATCAGTCCGTCAGGAAAGCTCTTAAATTTGTCTAAAATAAAAGAAAAGAAAGATACCTAATAAAATTAGTATTAGGTCTGATCCGCCTGCACCGCAAAGGCGCTGAAGAAGGGTTGGGGGAAACGGATCCCCCCCCATAAAAAGAATAATTTTTAAAGTTAAGAAATTATAACATTTTTATAAGAAATAACACTTTTTTATTACAAAATTATGTATTGTTTGAATTTTTGTTAAATACGTTAAATGTAATATTTAAACAGTTGCTTAATTCTACAGACATACTTTTTTACCTTCCGAACAGCAACGCTGTTAGAGGAAGGTATTGTGATCGAGAAAAATTTCGATCTCGGGTTTTTAGCGGAAATACGCGTTTTAGGGTTCCTTGAGCCTAAAAAACCCAAAAATAAAAAATGTCTGTCTGTCTGTCTGTCTGTGTGTCTGTGAACACATTTGCGGCTAAACGGCTAATCTGATCGGAATGAAACTATAAAACCTTACTTATAATCACCATCGGAGGAATCTGATAGAATTTGAGTAAAATCGGCCGACCGGAAGTGGACGTTTACTCCTATCAAAAAATGGAATTTTTTGAAAATATTGGGTTTTCATATAGTTATTGGCAAAATATTTATACTTTGTGGAAAGAACATGTAATTTCCGACATTTTTGAAAGAATACATTTTTTTGATATTTTCATTAGTTTTCGAGATATTGACACTTTTATCAAAAACTGGAAATATGTGAAATAAAAATTGTGGATTCGCTCTTGTTCGGAAGGTCGTGTGGTGCCCACACCAGATTTTTTTTATTCAACTTATGCATATTAGATAATAATTGAGAATTAACAAAATCTTTATTTATTAATCAAACGTTTGATTGATTATATCGTGGTGCATTTACTACCTCGTTATCAGATGCAAGACTATTAGAAAATTCATCCTCAATTTCTCTTAATTCACTTTCTTTTTCATTTATTTTTGATTGAGAAACACTTATCAACTCTGTTTTGGTCATTCATCGCTTTCCGCACGGTCCTGCATGGTCGAAAGCAGTGCTTTTCACACGGAGTGATGAAAAGTTTTATATTTCGTAACGTTGAAGGAAGCATTGCTTTCCGCACGGTCCTGCATGCGAGTGATGAAAATTGATATCATTTAATTGTTCAGATATAGTTTGTATGAGGTGAAGACAGTTTTTTTATTGACGTAAGCTTTCAGATATCAATTATTAAAATTTTAAATCTGCTTGAAATTTCTCTGTTAAAAAATTCACGGATCAGGTAGAAGATTCATATTTATTCTCCACAAACTTTTTACCTTAGTTTATTTTTCAAATCTTAATCCTTCGTTTGCAACAAAGTAGATAAGAAATCAGAAATGTCCTGATAATATAAGGCGAAACATAAACTCTTAAAAATGATGTCTCAAATGTCTCAAAGCATAAACGTAAAAGTAATAATTTAGAAGATTTATCAGACAATTTTTACTTCCAGTAAAGATAATTAAACAAAAATTTTTTGCAATTTAGGTACTGACCGAAATCTATCAAGATTAAGCAAAGGAATTATGCAATTCAGTGATCTAAAGATATTTAAATTTACATTACGATGAAAGAAGTAGAGCAAAAATTACACTACACTTTTATTTGTGTATTGGTCTAAGAATAAATTAAAGAGTTTGATTTATATCCACTAAGATACCACTAGTAACAATGTAACCAAGAAAAAATTATTGAGGACAATAATGTGATTACACATTTATTGGAACAACCATTGATCATACAGATAATAAAAGACAAAGATCGTAAAAAAAGATACTAAAGAGAAAAAAATATAGTTTTACAAACAAAAACAAAAAAATATATTAAAATTATACAAACCTGTTGACGCAAACGAGTTTAAATTTTTATTGTTGCATATTTGGTTTGCTAAATAAATAGAAGCGTTTTATAATTTGTTTATATTTTTTTAAACTTTAACAAAGTACAGGTAAGCTTTCGGAATAGTTTATTATGAGCTCTTGTTTTTCTTAAAGTAACAGAATATTTAGATGTCATCAAAAAACTGTTAGGTACTTTAATTAAATATCATGCTACAACATGCCTAGTATTCTTATAACAGTTAGCTAAAATTAATTGGTTTGTATTTTCCGACGTTCTCAGATTAACCAAAATTTATTCTTTATAAGCTTAACATTACAAGCATTAATTTATTAACTATTAAGCTTTATGTACACTATGACAAAAAATTACCTCTTCCACTTCGTCCAACAAACCTAAGATCATTAAATTTTGCTACTTGATTTTTCATAACAGCCGTAGAGTTCCTTAATTCCGCACAATAATTTTCATCGTTTCCAGCTTTAACAGTCACAACAGTCCCATCCCCAATATCCCCTAGCGCTACTACTTTAAAAGCAACCGGAAGCGTCTTATTCGACCTCCAGTGTGGAGGTAAAACAGTACAAACAAACAATGGACTTCCAGTTCTAATTAGTTCACCAGGATGTTCACTTAAAAAATCATTTAATGTCCTTTCGGCCAGAATATCGCTGGTCATTTTAGTATAAGTATCCTGTATCAAACTCGTCGTTCCGTCCGGCGTGGAAGCCGTCCCGGAAGTTCCAGTTGGGGTAGTGGTAAGGTGCATTGCTGAAGAAGTCCACTCACTTAACATCAACGATCATTAAAAAAAAGAAACATTCTGCGGATCTAGAGAACACTTGAGGTGTTTCTGTGCAGTAAGGAGACTTCGCGTAGACATAGCGATTCACTAGTTTCGATAGTCGATTGCGTTATTCCACATGTCAGTCAAAAAAATACCGTGCCACATGCTGAGGCGGTTGCGTAGCAACACATGTCAACACTTTTTCTGAATGAAAACTTTTTATAGGGGTGGGGAATCGGTATAACACACTCACATATTAGCCGCGACTTGATCAGGTGAGCAGGGTTAAACGTGAGTGACGGACGATCTGGCGCCGGTTTTTTTAACCCTCAAAATTAGACTAAGCTTTGGCGAGCATATGGTATTATTAAGATTGGTGCTCACCGCTACTACCGCCGACATTTAAACCAAAACTAAAGATTTAGCCGGTATGTTGTTGATTAACTAACAAAAACGGTCCAGGCTGTACGTGTATTTCAAAAATACACCAGAGAACGGTGGTTAGAAGAAGACAAGCGAAACAAGTGTTGTCTGTTAAAGCGGCAGCTACCGCGCGTTTGATAACCCTTTACTTATCAGGGGAAAGCAGTACACCCCTTCAATAAGCGAGAAAGAGATAGGAAATAGCTAGATTAAAACAGAAGCTAACATAAAGGGGTACACGTCTGATAGAGAGCAGATAGAGTGTAAGAGAGACCCATCTTGTTTGCGGTCAGAGCGGGCTGGGCCTAGAGCCAGTGAAAGACAACCCGATGCCGGTTAAACCATTAAGGAAAGAGATGGAATATCAGAGCGGTTTTTTGGCCACAGCACGCTAGACGCAGGCGTCACGTGTGGAGTGAGAGAGAGTGTATGCTTTGAACGGATTCTCATATGTTTTGTATTTGGCAACGGGATACCGTCATGTGGCTATTATCCTAACGTGATACACCGCTACATCCTTTACGCGGTGAGGACGATAAAACGGAGCCGAATACTTCGGTCCGCTTTATTTATTCCCTTAACTTTGTTTCTTAATTCTTGTGATTTTACATTAGTGTATAAAAAAAGTTCACTCCGGATTCTTTTATGGGTAAATTTGATATTTCCTTCATAAAAATAAATTATAATAAATTAATTGTTACGTTTTTTTGTTTTTTTATTAATAGAAATTGTTTTTAATAAAATATTTTATATATATCCGCACTTTTACTGACAAACTGATCTCTATCTTTAGAATGTATTGAAACAAGAAAATGAGAGATATCTCAAACATAATTAGTTTAATATATCTACGACAGAGTCTATGACAGGTCAACCTAATTAGGAATATTTATGTAAAGAAAAACACCAAAAAACAATTAAATGGGTTATGTTTCTTTTTTATTTACTGATTAATAAATCTTTTACTTATTAAATATTTTAAACCAAAATAACTATTACACACACAATTTTCTTAAATTGATTCCTAACACGATTACACATTAGTAATAAAACCGATATTTTTTTAAATTAAACTTAACATTTACATTGCAGAATACGTTATCTTCTTATTAGCAGATTATATTTCATGTAATTTTTTAGCAAGTCTTTCTGTTTATATCTTACTAGCTGTTCCGGCGGACTTTGTACCGCATAACACTGTCATGTCTTTTTTTTCATTTTCCATTTTTAATTTTTTCAAATTTTTACCATTTTGCTTTTTTTTGTTTTCAATGATTTTTTTATATTAGATATTTTATATAAGATATCCACTGCACCACCATACGGTGGCTTTATAGTACTTAATTTGTTAAGAAATTCTCGTTTAAATATATGAGATAATAACCTTACGGTGGCGTCCTAGTTATTTTAAAATTCTAATATCTTCTAAGATGTTCATTGAAATTAAGTGATGTCAAAGACATTTTTGTTCACAATTAAATACTCTTAATCAACAACACATTTATTTGGATAAAGATTAATATTATTACGTTGATACAACTCTTAACAAATAATGCATTAATTTCGACCAAATTTGATTAGGTTAAAAACGGTTCTAGTGAGTTAATCTTAAAAGATAGACATATACTGTCGCAGACATTTTTTTAGATCATTTCAAGAGGAATAATTCTTTCATACATATATTTTTGGTATCTTGAACCGTTTTCGCAGCGCACGCAATGGAAGCCCTCAAGGATCAATAATTTTTCCCGTTTTTTTTACATTTTCCATTACTTCTTTGCTCCTAATAGTTGCATCGTGATGTTATATAGCCTAAAGCCTTCCTCGATAAATGGTCTATTCAACACAAAAAGAATTTTACAATTCGAACCAGTAGTTCCTGAGCTTAGCGCGCTCAAACAAACAAACAAACAAACTCTTCAGCTTTATAATATTAGTATAGATCGAAGCTTAAAGTGAAAAAAAAAATAGTTGAATTTTTATTGTCTCCAATAAAAATCATGGGTAGAATGACTTTTTAGTTTTTTTCTACAACAATCAAGTTTTATACAAGAAGTTCAAAGAAAAACTGCAAATCCTAGATTAATAAATAGTAATTTTTTCTTAATTTAAAATTTAAAAAATGTTGTTTATGTGTATAAAATGTTTTTTTTAATTTAAATAAGTAATATTTTAATTTCTCTATATCATCTTGTAGAACTTTCTACCGTTTTCAGGGTAGTGCAAAAAATTAATATTTTTCTTCACGTATATCGTATACAGTGTGGGTCACAGAAAACCGCTAACCTCGATATTTGGCCGTATTCATTAGAATTTAAGAAAATGTGAAAACAGGTCGATTTTTAATCCAAGGAGACACATTTTTAACTGACTTCAAAAAAGAAGAAGGTTCTCAATTCGACCATATTTTTTTTATGTATGTTACCAAATATCCAAAAGAGTAGAGTGTCCCATTGATTAAGGTATGGTCATAAATGTGAAAAATATCTCAGGAAATACCACAAAAATCAACAGAATAAGCTCTGCAGTTAAGTTAATAATATGTAAACAATAATGTATAACATAAAAACAATAATTGGCCTGTTACTGTCCCACTATAACCGATTTAAAAAAAGAGGGGTTCTTAATTCGACCATAGTGTTTTCTGTATGTTACCTAATATCTCCGTTATTTATAATTTGATTAAAAAAAACTTTTTGCATTTAAAAGAATAGAGTGTACGTGTGATCCCATAGAAATTTGAATAAGGTCTGGTCATTAATGTAGGAGATATTCCCAGAAATACCACAAAAATCAATAGAATAAGCTCTGCAGTTAAGTTAATATAATGTTATTAATGATGTATAACATAAAAATATAATAAATAGCCTGTTACTGTCCCACTCTAAAGCCAAAGACATCTTTTCACAAGAAGAAGGAATGAGCATTTAATCAATTCTCTTGCTCACTGCGGGTTGGTGATTTCAGACAATTAAGTCCACGTTTTATCACGATGTTTTTCTTTACCGTACGTGCTTCGTGTTTCTAGGTGCCAAAAGTCACATTGGTAGATACACGGATTGTTGGGGATTGAACTCAGTACCTCTTGCACGGTATTTGGAAGGTTTTAAAAATAGTACATCATGAGTTTGCGCCCACATATGACAAAATCAAGTAGCAACTAAAAATGATAAAATAAAATCTTTTTTACAAGAAAATGCACTAAATAGCCAAAAATAAACTCTTTATTTCTTAAAAAAATTGGAAACAACTAGGCAACTGACTTGGAATTCCTTAAAGTCGGCTCCATTGGCAAATTAGATTCTATTTTAATCTTAGCTATTAAATTCAGGTTTCGAATGTTATTAAATCAAATCGTTTACAAAAATATAAACCATTGACGCCGACTTCAAGGAAATCGAAATCAGGTGCCTAGTTGCTTCCAATTTTTTTAAGCAATAAAGATTTTATTTGTGGCTTTTTGATGCATTTTTTTGAAGACGGTTCAATTTTTGTAAATAAGTTTTTATTACGATGCACTTGTTAATTGACAACTTCTCCCTTCCACTTCCTAAACCACTTATTTTTAAATGGGTATTATATCATCATTATTTAGATGAAGTATTCAGACATAACGATTTTTTTTTTCGATACTTCTACTGTTTTTGCAAAAAAGTCTTTATTCGTTTAAAGTACAACACCTCATAAAAATAAAACGTAACGCGTATTGTTTGCTAATAAATTATTTTTTCTTTCACATCAATAGTAAATTAAAACAAATATTGCAAAAGAAATTATTAGATTGTATTGTAACGAAAATTAATTAAATAAATAATACATTAAACCATTTACTCAAATTAATGTAAAATTAATTAATAAGATGTTAAAAATGATGTCCGTTGATTTCCATACAATTGTAGAGCCGCTGTTCGAAATAACGTCTAACGTTTTGAAGCATTTCAGGGGTTATTAGTTATTAAGCTGCATTCATGTACTATTTGTCTTAGTTCTTCTAACGAAACGGGTTCGGTTTTATAAATTTTGCTCTTTAAATAACCCCACACAAAGAAATTCAGGGGTTTAAAATCAGATGATCTTGCAGGCCATTTAATACGGCCGCCCCTTCCAATTCATCTATATATATATATAAAAGCAAAAGGTCACTCATCACCATATCTCAGAAACTATAAGACCTACAAACTTCAAATTTGGTAGGTTGGTTTGTTATAGGATCTAGACGTCCGCTAAGAAAGGATTTTACGAAACTCTACCCCTAAGGAGGTAAAACGGGCGTTGGGAATTTGTATATAAGTCCTATGTTTTTGACGTAAGGAACTAGAAAATTCAAATGTGTGCTCTGTAGAGGTTGTGGAGGTGTACTTATACTGTCTTTTTTAGAAATCAACCCCCTTCATAAGAATAGAACGGGGGTCGGATACTTTTTATACAACAGTCAACACACCACGCGAACGACGTCGCGGGTACATCGATTTAGAACACAAAAATATGGTTAGATATATATAAAAGCGAAATGTCACTCATCACCATATCTCAAAAACTATATGACCTACAAACTTGAAATTTGGTTGGTAGGTTCCTTATAGGGTCTAGACGTATGCTAAGAAAGGATTTTACGAGGCTCTATCCCTAAGGGGGTAAAACGAGTTAGGAAATTTGTATGAAAGTCCTACGTCTTTAAAGTAAGGGACTAGGAAATTAAAATGTGTGCTCTTTAGAGGTTGTGGAGTTGTACTTATATTGTATTTTTTTAGAAATCAACCCGCTTCATAAGGATTGAACTGTGGTCGGATACTTTTTATACAACAATCAACACGCCGCGCGAACGACGTCGTGGGTACATTGATTTAAAACCCAAACATGTGGTTAGATTTTTTTATTTGTCTGACTGTCTGTATGTGTGTGCGCGCATCACATGAAAACTACTGATTCGATGCGAATGCGGTTTTCACAGATGTATTTGTCTTCTTTCAACTTAACATCTGGTATATAAAATTTTATCATGATTTTTGTATCGGGATAGTTTAAAGCATTAAGATTGACTTTTTATACAACAATCAACACGCCACGCGAACTACATCGCGGGTACATCGATATAGAACCCTAAAATGGATTTTTTATTTTCTGTCTGTACTGATTTGATTCGAATGCGGTTAGCACAGATGTATTTGTCTTCTTTCAACTTAACATCTAATGTATAAAAATTTCTCTCACCCACCCCTTTAACGGGACAATAGGGGGGTTTTAGGTTTTGTATGAAAGTATCTCATTGATACATTTAAAATTACCACTAAAATAATACATAATATGCATACATACGTGCTATAATTTAGTTTTGATATTCGAAACTAGATGGCGCTATAAGGTTATTAAAACAAATGACTCATAGATCAAAATTATAAGATAGTCAGAATCGGTGTTGTATGATTTATTATTATCAAAATCTGTTTACTGGTTACAGCGTGATTGACTGACAAAAATGAAATTTTAAATAAAAAAAAATTAAATTTAGTTAATTATTTTACCAAGGATATACCTACAGAATGATTAAAATTAAAATTTTATATGTAAAATAGATAGTCATTATCTCATTTGTAAATATCCCAATTTTACGTGGGCAAAGCTGCTGGTTAAAGCTAGTTTCCTATAAAATCGTTCATCAAGATATTGCCTTACATCACTGCAGTATTATGGAGGTGTGCCGTCTTGTTGGAAAAAGTTATCATCTTCTGAGTACCTATTATCATTTTCGATTAAATCTGTGAGAGCAAGATGAATATTTTCTTCGGTTAAAGAGTCTTTGAAGTCACCCCTTACCTGGAAACAGCGGGCGGTCTATAAATCTGCTATAAATAAGACCCTTTTTCTACCCTAGACCCTCGATCCGGCATGTAATTGTATGCATTCATAATTTTACAATCTATTGTTAAATTTAAAAAATATATGCAAATTTTTTATAAATAAAAATAAATAATTACCAGACTCTTCGGCCAATTTTCTCGTGCTTGTTGTAATATCCAAATTAATATAACCTAAAATTGCTACTTTTGCAGCTTTATGCTTACCCTATTATCATATTTCTTCTTTTTATTTAGCTACTGACCCTGTTTGGTTTAATTTTCTTACTAGCTCTAAGACGTATGAATGATGCATGTGCTTGTCTTTATAAAGCTGATTAAATAAATCTGCCGTTTTTTCTTGCACACCTCCTGTTTTTAAAAAATATGCTGCGATGCTGCGATATAGGTATAAAAATTAACCAGTCTATACAAATAATTTTTATATCTATATCGGAGCAAGATGTGTCCTAGAGTTAGGAATTCTAACCAGGCATAAATCCAGGTTGTGTATCTGGAATATTCTCACAGCATAGCACTAGATATGTTTGTATATTTTTTTTATAAAAAACTCGTGTGAGTTACTCTATTTATAACTCAAGAACGGCTAAACCAATTTGGCTAAAAATTGGTAGGGAGGTAGTGTAGAACAAGGAAGTGGACATAGGATATTTATTTCGTTCGACCGCGGTCCCATGAAGTCACTATTAAATATGGTATAACAAAAACGCATTTGTCATGGGATAACAAAACGCAAATAACAACTGAGAACTGACTAAGAAAATACTTACCAAATTAAGTACTATGATAATGCAGTTAATATCTCATATAATAAATTGAGTATTTTGACTTCATTAGGTACTAAGGTGGGGCAGTTGATAATGATATCTTTACATCATATATTCAAACACTGAGGGGTGACGCAGTTGATATCTTATATATTTACACGTTATTATAAGTTAGAGCAGTTTGTTGATGTCTGATATAATTAAATAAACAACTATTAGTTAATTAAACATTATGACGCCACCGTAGGGTAGGTTTATACGGCACTCTATATGAGACGCTTAAGACTATTTAGACTATTTAAATTATTTATTGAAAATACCGATTCAATTATTTACCATATATAAATGTTTACATTATATTTTTAAAAATTGTAGAGGACCAGCAACAAATATTAAATCCCGTTTTTAATTACGAGTGGGAGAGGAGTAGGTATGGACTTAATATTAACATCGCCGGAAGCAAATTTATTATAAACAACAGTCCCAAACACAACTAAGTTGAAATTAATTAAATAATGAAATCATTAAACGATTAAAAAAATTATTATGAAATTAATACAGAATTTTTAACAGTAAATGCAATGAAGAAGTATAAATAAGATTAACAATGGTTAAAACTGTCTTAAATTTAATAACCTTGTAAGGTGGGAAGCTTCGATAAATCTTCAATCCCAGGTCTTAAAATGCTAACCAGTTATATTAATAAGAAGTGAGGTGTGACTACTGTTGCATTAAAAAAAAAATATTAATTTCTTTTGAATAAATTCTTTTCTATGTATAAAATCCGGCGCTGTTTCTTGAAATCTTGAAATCTTCTTAAAAATACGTAGTACCTTATGCCCACGTGCGAAAAGACACATAACACTATCAAATGCTTTCAAGTCCATGATTGACCAATCAGAGTCATTTTCTCTCAGCGTCATTACCCCTGTTAGTTACGTGTTAATTTAACTGATAAATACCCCTTCTACTGATTTTTGTGTCAATTTTGATTTGGTTTGGCCAGAAATCGTTGGTCATATTTTTTACCTGAAGAAGACGCTGTGCGTCTAAAGATGTCGTCTTTGTTTAATATAATAATTTTTAAGTGATTGTTTCATTTATTTTAATATTTTAATCTATTTCTTTTCAAAGTATATCTTTACTTTTTAGTTTCTGTAGAGTACTCATAGATAGCAAAATTTGATACTTAGCTGTTTTCTTCAAATGTGTATACGGTTTGTTCGAAAAAGAAAGGAGAATTTTGAATTTCACGGACTACGTATATACATTCAATTCTCGATTTTTTTCCTAAGTGTTGGTACACATGTCCCAAATATATTTTGACAATATCAGCCATTTTGCATTGTTAGTTTGTGTTTGACAAACAGAAAGGTTAGACGTGGTTTGGTATCCTCTTCGATTTTCTACTATCGAAAAAAATGGATCAAAGAATCTGCATTAAATTTTGCGTTAAAAATGAAATAAAATGTGCCAATGCATTCAAAATCATGACTGTGGTATTTATGGAATCTACTATGAGTAAACCAAGAGTGTATAAATGGTATAAACGCTTTAAAGAAAGCCGAGAAGATATTGTTGACGATGACCGCTCTGGACGTCCGAGCATGTCAACAACTGATGAAAACGTCGAATCAGTAAAGCAAATGGTTTTGAAAAATCGTTGGATTACATTAGGGAAGTTGCTGAGGATGTCGGCATATTAACTTGATCATCTTATGCGATTGTATTGGATGTTTTGGGCCTAAAATGTGTGGCAGAGAAGATTCTACCAAAATAGCTCAATTTCGACCAAAAACAACGTCGCATAAATATCGGTCAGGAGCTGTTTAATACCACCAACGACGATCCAGATTTCCTCAAAAGGATAATAACTGGTAAGTAAACATGGGCATATGGCTATGACATCAAAACGAAATCCCAATCATCCCAATGGCCAGAGGAGCCAAGATCAAAAAAAGCACGACAAGTTCGATCGAATGTAAAGGTTTTGCTCACTGTTTTTTTTTTATCGATTACAATTTGATAGTGCATCATAACTTCTTGCCACAAGGTCGTACGGTCAACAAGCAATACAATTTAAATGCAAGGATTTGTGAGAAAACCAGTCATGGATTTTGCACCATGATAATGAACCGGTACATTCATCACTGCTTGTTCGTGAGTTTTTGGGCAAAAACAACACCGTTATCATGCCTTAACCACCATATTAACCAAATTTGGCCGGCTGCGACTTCTTTCTATTCCCAAAACGAAAAAGACCGATGAAAGAACGACGTTTTCCCACAATTGAAGAGATAAAGGCCGCGTCGAAGGAAGAGCTGATGGCCATATCCAAAATCGAGTTTCAGAAGTTCTTTGAAGATTGGAAGAAGCACTGCACAAGTGTGTTATATCTAAGTGAAATTACTTTAAAGTGGACAAAATAGAGGAATAAATAAAGATTTTATAAGTTTTTTAAAAATTCTCGTCTTTTTCTGAACATATTTCGTATGACTGTATTTTGAGATTCACTTAATGTGAATATTTTATGTATTTATTTATCTTAACTTTTTTTGAAAAACAAGTTTTGTTTCAAACCACAAAGGATAAGTTTAGGATTGTAAGTATTATCTTTATTACTTTTATTTTTCTATCCCTAGGTAAAGTTCTTAATGATAATCTACTAGGTTATTTTAAATAAATTATATATTTATTTTTATCTTTTTACTGGGTTTGTTATCTACCCCATCCATAGTTTAAAAAAAAACTTTATTACGCTGGTTGGTATAACGATCTCCCAGGACTTACTATGGAACGAACATATTGCATCCATAGCAACTGCAGCAGGAAAGAAATTAGGCTTTCTGTTTAGAGCACGGAAATATTTTTCTCCATTCAACTTAGCTACTCTTTACAAAGCCCAAATACGACCCAATCTTAAATACTGCTTACATGTATGGAGTTCGGCGGATCCGTCAAGGCTCGGAGTTCTTGATGCAATACAGAGAAGAGTAATTCGACTAATAAACGACACCAGTTTCACCAAAAACCTAGCCCCATTGTCCCACCGAAGAGCAGGCTCTGATCTTTTCCTTATTTTACCGATACATAAACGGATTTTGCTCAGAAGAATTCCCCTCTATAATGTCTACATTGCCTACACTTGTCAGACCAGCCAGAGCAACGCGACGTGCCAACTCCATGCACCCTTATACTGTTCAATGCTGTACATCGAGAACGGATCGATTCAAACGTTCCTTCATCCCCAGGGTCTCCAGATTATTTAAATCCTTACCTTCCCACGTCTTCCCCACTCGTCCTAACTTGCAGGGCTTTAAACCCCAAATTAATAAATTGTCTCTTCTGCCCCAATAAATGTTCTCGGTACATTTGTATTTAGGTGTATACCTACCATGACATCCTTCATAAAAAAAGTAAGTGGAGCCCATTTTTATTTTTCTTTTATTATTTTTTTCTAGTTACACTAAATATTTTGCCGCTTTCCACCAAACTCCTGAGTGCCGTTCGCATAAGTGAACCTTTAGCGAACAATTAGCGTTAATATAATAAAAGATTACACCACTAAAACTAACATCTCTAATTTGTATAAAAGCTTTTGAATCTGGTGTCTCAGCATATTGTATCAAAACCAAAAGAAGAAAATATGTAATATGTTATAGATAAATACAAATATTTGAGTAACATGATATAATAATAATTATTGTATATTTAACTTTTCATTGTCAAATAATTTACTTATTATCTGTACAAATTCTTATAACGTTTTGAATTTTCAGAACATTTGTACTAATTTGGACGAATATAAAATTTATTCCTGATAAAAAACGGTTTACTTCCTTAAATTTTAATGAAAGAATTTTCTAATAAAAATCTCATTTTAAAGAATTCTGATAGGTTACGTACAATCTTTCAATACAACACCAACCAAAGGAAGTTATGTCGATGAGATGGATTCTGATTAGAGGAAAATGGAGGTGTTGTAAATCGCAAACTGAATATATAAAACAAAACAATCAGATTGTGTAAAATAATCTCTACGTCCGGTAACCCTTGCCATTATATGCAAATTTAAAAATCACTTTTATTCCCTAAGCTAGCTATTTATGTTGGAAAAGCCATAAAGTGGCCTCTACGAAATAGTGTTTCGAACACAAAGCAAGCCTTCCATGGGCGCTACGTGTAAAGTTTTATTGCTTTATTTCTTCATTTACAAACTGGTCTCTTAACTAAGCTGTTTACGAACAATTTTAAATACAATTTTATATCTACGATTTGCAACTTCAAGACGAAAAAAATTGCTAATAAGAATGATAAATTTATGATTTTTACACTGTTACAAAACAAGTATGACGAGTAAATTCGCAAGAACTGTATAGGTACTGTGAAATCAACAAATGATTTAGTTCTATAATTAGTTAATTAAGCAGTACCTACAGAAAAACCAGAATCATATGTACCTACATAAGAAATAAAATGAAATTTTTATTGGTAATAATACACAACAAAGTGCTTTTACAAGTAAAAAAAAACAAATCTAAAACTTTACTATACAAATTCATTATAAAATTAAAATAAATATAAGCAAAAAGTAACAGAACACAGCTGTTAAACAACATACGTAACAACATATTAAAATTTGAAGACAAGTACCTACTCCTTAAATAAAAAAAGGAATTTAGTTTAAGGTAGCTCTCAAGGCGGACAGAAACTGATACAAGCTTGCAGATGTTTCTTGTGTTGTGGGTTAATTGTGGATGACTTCATGTGAATTGAACTGGCAAAGATTTTGTTTAGTCTGCAAAAAACACTGTAGAATGTACGCACAAGGTAAGGTCAACATTTTTAAAGCTTTAAAAAACTCTCTTCAGTCCTCTTTATAGCCCTCTTTATAACCCAGTTCAGATAAATATGCTTAATTATGCAGACACATTTTCTTTAGCCCAAACACTTTATCAATATGACAAGAGTGACTCCGGAGAGAACAGTAAGTTAAAAGGGAATGAAAGTTACTGTGATAAGCTGTTAGAAGGGATTCACTGGATGTTACTTAAACAAGATTGTCAAATAGAAACAGTTGTTGGGAGAGCTGGTTTAATAGGAACAGTTCCTAAGTCAATCCTGCATACAAATATAATCTCCGAAACTTGGTCCTGGTTTCACATATGGGTAGAAAGTGGTGATCATAATCAATGTTTTGTCTTAAGGTAAAATTAACAGTATTATTTAAAGACAGGCGATTAGTTAGAAACTAATGAGATAAGTTTTTTTGTAGTATGATAATTAAAATTATTAAATTCTGAAGGATGACACCTAAAAACAAAACTAGAGTAGTGCTACACTCTTTAAAGTATTCTTGAAATATTTTTATGTCACAACTATATATTAAGACGATAACTCATATAAAATGATTATATTTTGAATAAAAATTAAAACAACATGATAAAAGAATTTTTACATGACTCTGGAATCTAGATCCAAACAATGTTAAGTTCTCTTAACCTTTATTAAGTTCTCCAAACCTTCAAGATACATAATCAGCCTAAAATGTTTTTTTAGTTACATACAGTTACATTTTATCTAAGTTAGGACGAACCGAGAAAAACCTAAAAAATATTTTCATTTTGATTTATCTTTCACATATTTTGTTAAACGGGGCGTCCACAAATTACGTGAGGCATTTTTCTGGATTTTTCGACCCCCCCGCCCCCTCTGGTGAGATTTCATAAGATTTTCCCTAACTCCCTCCACCCTCCCCAAATCTCACGTGAGATTTTTAAAAAATTGGTATTTTAACTGTAATCACGTTGGATTAAAAAAAATACAAGAACATAATTTGTTCCATTACTTTTACTTTAAAAACTAGCAATGACTAGTATTTGATACTAAAAATCAATAATATTTATTCTAATTCAGTCCATGGGCAGTAGCCACAGTGGTGCTGCTCTGCGGGGTTTGGACAAATACGACCAACATTATTGTGTGAAATTTCCCGTATTTTCATTCTAGAAGCATTTTTGTACTTTAATTTAATTTTACTTTTACACAGTTTTCTACTTAAAAAAAAATTACGTGATATTTGGTAAAACCCCCCCTCTCCCCCAAGTGAGATTTAGAAAGATTAAGCTTGACCCCCTCCCCCCTCTGAATACCTCGCGTAATTTATGGACGCCCCCAAACACGAAAACACTGGTAAAGAAAAAAAAGACAAACATATTTTACCATTATTTTCCTAAATATTTTACTAAAACATTAAAAAAATTTAAGTTAAGAGTCAGAAACAGCAACAATCAAAATCAGACTAAAAAAGTAGAAAATAAAGGCGATACCAAAAAAAAACAAATTAAAACAGGCACATACTGATCACATATTAAATTAAGTAAACAAAGAATGGGGAAAACTATGGAACTTGGTCAAATACCTATTAATTCTTTAAGAAAGAGAAGAAACACAAGTATAAAAAAAATAATAAATTATAACCTGTTGTACTGTTTATGCTGCGTTTCTCTTTGTTCTGTGACGCTCCTGGTAACAACAGCTCGGACAGAATAAGGGCGGATTAAAGCCGGCCACTGTCCAAGGGGTGAATATATGAAGCAAGGGTTGAAAAGTACACTGTTAACGAAAACGGACCTTGTTAGTAAAATTTCACACAATGGTCCGTAATTCAAAGTGAACTATGAAACAGACAATAGAGCAGAAACAAAAGGAAATCAACGCGCAGGCATTTGTTTCGCGCTCTTGTACTAAATAAATCTGGGGAGATAGTGGATGCCCGGACGGTTTTTACATTTCAGAATGTAATGGGCTTTCTTTTTTTCTCTAGTTTTAGCCGTAGTCGCTTCTTTTCCAAATATACTCGAAAAGGTTCAGGTGAATTGTAGCTTTCCTATAAGTGATATATTACCTACTGAAACTGATACTTTTTTCAGACAATGTTTGAAAAAAATTATCAAGTATACAGAGTGTTTTAAAAAGATTCGTCCAATCTATACAAATACAAGTGTCACAAAAAGATAATATTTTAAGAATTAAATAAAGCTAGGTACAATAGGTACATATTAATCTTTTATAATCAGTACATCTATTTTAAATTAAATTATTATTCTTTAACTTTTTTATAGTACGCTTAATCAATCTTGTACTCTTTAGTGTAAAATAATATAAGAATTATGTTCTTTTCCAATCTTTATCTTATAATATTAAGCCAGCAACTGTCTGTATTTATTGGATTAGGTTCTCGAAAACGGCTCTAACGATTTCGTTGAAATTTGATATATTTGTTTTTTTTTCCATTTTTTCACCCAAAATCATTTTCCCAGAAAAGATGCTTGTTAGGGTACGATAACCTGTGAAATAGTGCATACTAGCTCGAGTAACACAAACTATAAAGCATTGGACCATTTATCCAAGGGTCCACAGTTTAAGTCCTTGATCTGGCGGTATTTTTTTAAATTTATTTTAAGTAAATAAAACTTATATATTATTAAACAAGCTCAGTGGGTAGAGCATTGGACTTTTAATCAAAACGTCCAGAATTCAAATCGCTGCTCAGGCGGTATATGTAGGTTTGTTTCAACAAACCAAAGAACCATTTTAGAACTGTCTGGGAACTGCGCAGTAGACGAATTATCGATACCCTTATTGTACTGAGTTATTTCATAACGGTTTTAGAACGGTGTTTTGGTCTGTTGGAACAGATCTTACATATTTTGAAAATTTTGAAATTTTGAAAATTTTGAGAAAATATTCAAACAAAAAACCTGATCGTAGGTACTAAAGTATTAATTACCATATTGTATTTGTGACATATCCTACAGTATTTTGAAAAGAAACCGAAATAATTTAACAAAATTAGTTTTTTCCAGTTTTTTACCCAAAATGATTTTCCCATATAACATGGTTGTTAGATACGATAACATGAAATATTTTTGACATATTTTAACTTACCTCGCATAAAACAAATATTTCAGGTGAATTCAAGAGTAAGATGATTTTTTAAATCAACATTTTAAACATCAGTTTTGTTGTGGGTTGTTAAAGAAACTGTATATTATCAAAAATGTCGACTTAATACTAAGATATGTGTGGTCAAAAGACTAAAGGCGCTACCGGCTATATGTTAAGACCTACAAGATATTTTCCGATTTCTTCTTAATGTTATTTCTAGTATGTCTTATTTCTAAATTTAAAAAATCCATGACAAATGTATTCAAATAATGAATACATTAAAGTTGTTTGTGACTTTTTAAATTCATTATATCTAAGAAAAGTAGAAACATTTGAATTTCAGCATTTAACATAACTACATAGTAGGTATGAGGTTATATATTAACAAAAATCGTGGTCAAATTAAATTCTCCTTTATCTTTGCCCTCTAATTAAACTAACAACCATCAGGGGTTACATATATTGCACAAAAATGCAGCTTAAATGTCTTATTCTGGTCTAATTTAAGGTCCACTATTTACACAGGCATTGGGCGAAGTAAAGACCCGAGCTTGCAAAAGTTGGATCGCTGGACAAAGTAAAAGGATTATCTGGACATTGTATTAGAAGGGTAGATAATGGACTAGGGGTATAGTTTAACCCTTTAATTTTAATTGTAAAATTACTCGAGAGAGAGAGAGAGAGATTTCGGCTAAAGAAAGTATTCGAAACGGAAAGGAAAATGCACTTCATAGGAAAAACAAAATTAAAATAAACGAGAAAGAAAATAACACTCATAAATTTATATTTTGTATTTTAATATTAGAAAATTAGTACAACTGCAGTTCTTAAAAAAGTAATCAACTATTTCTGTGAACTATATAACAGCCGGTTCAGACTTATTTTGGAGAAAATAGTTAAAATAAAAATTAAGGATTTTAAAAGTTTTTCAATATAAAAGTTATTTAAATCCATAAACAATTAACCGAGATAATTAAAAAAACACATGAATAAAGAAATTCGTTCCGGTTCGCTGGGTGTCGTGTGAGTGAGTGTCACGATTACCGTTTCTTATTTAAAACCGGGCGGGACATGCCGTCTGAACGGGCTCAATATTCACAAGTAAAAAAAATTCGAAAAGAGGTTGACCTTAAAGCCCATCCTTGCAACTTCCCGCTAGTTTTAACCGCAAAGCTATAGTAACGTGACGTATTTTGACGTTTTTGACTTTTTTTGAAATGTTTAAAAAGCCATAACTTTTTAACGCGTTACGATTTTGATGTTCAAGATGGCATTCGACGCAGTTTTTTGAGACCTAAAAACGTTACCGGGAGTGCAAAATCGGTTAGTCAAAAAATCTCAAAGTTATTGAAAAAAAAAACACTTTTTTTTTAATTTTTCGACAACGATATCTCACGAACGAATCAACCGATTTTAATTTGCAAAACGGCATTCGACGTGGCTTTTTAAGCTTGAGAGCTGATTAGGTTATGAAATTGATCGATGCAATAGCCAAAAAGATATGCCCAAAAAACATTATTTTTACCAATTGTTTTTTTCGGTTATTTTCGAATTTCTCGAAATCTACTGCCTCGAATCGGTTTAAACTTACAGGGAATCTAAGTTAGATGGAACTCTTTGGAATGCTTTTTATTTCATTCCGATCGGTCAAGCCGTTCGAAAGTTATAAGAGGTTTACATACATCCACACACACATCCACACGTACATACAGACATACAGACACCCTCGTAAAAATAGTCAGGGGAGGTTCCTAAGACCTCAAAACGTTGAGATCCGATGAAAACTCGATTTTCGAAAAACGGGGTAAAACCAATAACTTCCCGATTTAAAAAAAAAAATTAATTTTTTTTAGCGGGAAGTTAAAAAAAATTTTAATTTAAAGTTAAAAGCTAAGAAAACAATGAATTATTATGCAACACAATATTCCACAAATAATCTAGTATACTTTATTGTTAAAACCGGATCAAATCATTTTGTAAAGAAAATGTATAAAACAGTATCTAATGTTAAATCGTCTAAAAAACGTCTTATATACAGTAAAAGTAAATCCCTGTAAATACGCATCGTTGACTTTTATTTAATACTATTTCCTTTAACATTAACTAAGTTTTGATGAAAATTACAAAGTAACGTTATATGAAAAATTCTTACGCTGCTCCGATCTCGATAGGTCGAGTATACCAGAGGCGAGGAGTTCACCATTAAAAAGACGCTTAAAAATGCAATCCGCCTTTTTTTGTCAAATAACATGTATTTTGGTCTGCATCGCAGTCGCTTATCAGCAGTATTGCCAACCTAAACATTCTGAAATTGATACAAAAAAAAAAGATCTTTTCCACACTGCTTACATAAAGCATAAAAAGGCGACGCAGTTAAAGTATTTTTAATGTTATGGTTTATGCGGTATGTATCCAAAATATTCGGTGCACTCGTTTTTTGTTAATATCAAATTTCTCACTTTAAATATATGTCACGCTATAAAAACATAATATACCAATTAAAAAAATCTTTGATAAGAGTATAAATTTGTCAGTGCTCCGATATTTCCCGGGAATAAACCTCTCGCCTAATATCTACTAATATTTAGTTTAAATGTAGGCTATAAGCAAAAAGTGATGGCCACTATGAGCAATATTTTTTGCTATTTATACACTAAGCGTTTTACATGTACTGATGCAAATTTTGTTCATAAACTACCACATAAGAATACTTGGAAATTTTATATCAGCGCTAATTGCATGTAATCGGTTATTTTACTTATTATTATTATCTTAAAAATATATTTCTCTAAAATTATATCATTTGATCTCTATTTTTAGAATAATATCAGAGATGGGTCACCAATAACCATGGGTAAAATTTTTAAATTTTGGAATAAATTATAGATTTAACTTTGATAGAAACTCTGGTGGTAAGAAATCAGCGATAAACGTAAAATATTTTTTATCAATATCTAAATGCAATCTTCCTTCCCAAATCCACCAAACCAATTGTGGTGTTTTTAGGAATCGGCGTTGGCTACCACTTATTCACGTGGTTACACCTGTAACTTATTCTTCATTTTATTTTCTTTGTGTTCGTAGAAGCATGGACAGACCACGCCGCCAAACTTTGGCGTAAAGATAGCTTTCGCCCGAATTCTTGATCTAATCGTATTTTATCTTTTCCGACACTTCACAACTAGTTCCTTAAATTCAGTTTTATTTTCGTTAATTTTTTTTAAGTATTCAATCTTTAATATTTTTTTTTTGTTTAGATATGACACCTTCTTTTTTACATTAGTTTAACCAATACACCATTTTTGTTTTATATCCATTTATTTTTTGTTTTTTTTTATTCACTTATGTCCATCTTAGTAGTTATGCCGCAGTAAAAGCTGTTAAGATCGTTACATACCTTTTTGTAGATAATACTTATCCGACTAAGATAAAATTTTGGGACAAGGGTAACAAAAGTTTTATTTACAATTTTAATTTTTAAGATATATAATTTTTGATTTTTTTTTTGATTTTAACAAAATAAGAAATATCCCAGATAACACAGAAACATGACAGAAATATTCCAGAAACATCCTTCTGGGACAATAGAAACATACTACCAACATCCTCATTTCCCTCGAAACATCCCTAGGATGTTTGTGGCAACAGCCATGTCATCATTTTCAACGTTCTACAAACATCTCGGTAGGATGTTTCTAAGATGAAATAGGATGTACTAGGTACATTCGGGGTACTTTGGTTAGAACATCTCAGAAACGTTTCTAAAAATACCCTGCAAGTGACTTCGCTATAGGAGCAAATAAAACAATTCAATATTTCTTAATAAAAGAGCTACTTATTTAAAAACTAATAACATTTTCTTTAAATCACATATTTTCTTTTAGGTATCGGAAATGTATTATACAGGATCTTCATTTTAAAACTAGACAGTTCAAATATCTTTTGATTGTAGTAAAATGTAAAAAAAAAACACATCAAATTTTATATCCAGGGGGACACTTTTTATTCGTAATTGTAGCATCAATACTTCAACCCTCGAACAGTGGAGTGAACTTCGCTTTCAGTACACGAATGAGACTGATTACCGCTGGTACTGGTAGACGGTTTTTCAATATCAATATAATTGTTATCTTTTTTCAGCCGTTTAAAGCACTGACTATATTTATTTAATAGTTTTCTTTTTTCCTGACTATCCATTATAAATACTTACTTTATAATTAAGCCACGCGACAACACTTACAAATCCAAAAAGAACAAAGACACGACATGACTCAACACTTCCAACCTAACCTTGCTTTTGCAAACTGGGTCTTCTTCTTTTTCTACTAATCTTCTTTTTTGCAAAGCTAATGCAGGGATATTAGGATATCACGTACACAAATACGTCAGTCAAAATATTTTAAGACCGATTGTTATAAAGTTTAAGGACAATTAACAATTATTCACAAATAGATATGAGTTGTATATTTTGTAATGAAAAACATGTTTAAGAGAAACATTCTAGGGACATCCCACTGATGTTTACATTTAACAACCATATTTATGTACCAAGAAAAACATTCTAGGAACATCCCATCTAGGTCGGAAACATTGGGACACTAGTATTACTTTAATGGGATGTCCCAGGAAAATACTGTGTTATCTGGGATAGTTTACAAACTGAAAATTTAAATTTGGAATGAAAACCTTCACTTCAATTCGTAGGTCTCCTTACAGATGAGTTGCAATCTGCAATTTGTAAGTAAATAAATCGCATTAACTACTTGATTGCAGTTTCCTGCTAATCAATTGTCATTTCAGTAAAACGTTTATTAAATAGATGTCAAAGATAATAATAGTATACCTAATACTATTATGACGTTTTACAGAGTCTTTGAAAATCAAAGAACATATAGACCGTTTACTAAGAAGTAGTTGTTGGTTCTTAGTAAACGGTCTATATGTTCTTTGATTTTCAAAGACTCTGTAAAACGTCATAATAGTATTAGGTATACTATTATTATCTTTGACATCTTTTTGAATAAATCGCATTTTTACTAATCTCAATAGTCTGCAATTTCCTTAATTTTGTCATTAACGGGTTGTATCTCACTAATATCAATTGCAAAATAGTCTCTTTATCAGCATGTAAAAAGGGCAGTCCAAATATATATCGTAGGTATGTTTATTTGATCTTCAGGTACTTAAAAAGAATTTAAATAGCTGCAAATCCTATAACTATAGACTATCGCTACTGTTCTGAGAGCCCTCATCGGTACCAGAATATAAGAGGAATTATAAAATCTAAAAGATAGATTTCTGTTGGTATTGTCGTTATTTGGGAACAAACCGAATATCCGAAAACCAAATGAATTAAACCTAGTTTAAAATTAATTTGAGTATGCATAATGTGTGGCCGAATGCAATAAATTATGGAGAAGACTAACAACAAAAGGGGGTAGGTCTTTGGGGGTTGAAACGTTCTCAAGGGATGCCGGTCACTGAAAGCTAATGTTCTAGGGTCAGTGTAGCAAGGGTCTTGGAATTAATATTCGTTTACTCGTCACGGATGAAGGAATGTCGTATATCTAGTGTAATTGCGAGTTATTCAAGTCTAGGCATTTAATTAGCAGAATACTCAGTATCTGCCAAAGTTTTATAAAGAATGTTTACTCATACAATAAACAAAGTGTCAACTTTACACCCACGTATTTTTATATACGATGATATATATATGCTAAATTGTTATTTATATGTTATTGTTGTTTATGTTTCATACTTTATTATATTGAATTCAATAAGGTAAAATTAGGTTAAATCTTAAAATAAGGTTAAATGGACTCAATTTATTTTCTCGTGAAATATTAAGTTAACGACAGTAAGTTTTATTTAACCTGACTAGAATCAATTTGTTTTTAGGTAGAATAATAAATTATTAAATTAAGAGTGTCATTAAGTTTGAACAGAGGAATGGTCGTTCGTGGAAGTGTCACTACACCTTCTTGGGTCTTGAGCCGTTGTCACATGTTTACCACTTATTTGCTAATGTTGTGAGAATTTATTAATCAGTAAAAATAGTAATTGTTCGTTTTTTTGTAATATATTTGTTATTTGTTTCCTACTGCTTATTTTATCTTTTACTTGGTTAGGTATTAACAATGCTTATCAGTTATCAGATAAGCACCACCTGGGTTGTAAATGTGCCTCATAATATACTACTTATTCCAACCTCCTCCCCCTTCAGAAATGACATGGTGTGATATTAGACTTTAACCTATTTTTAATTCAAATAAAATAAAATGTGTTTAAAAATATGATGAGAAATATGTAGGTACTTCATGATTAGATTAGATAATAAACGGTTGGTTGAATTCTTTTAAAAACAAACATGGAAGTATGTGTATTTTTTAATGATTGCTAGTAGATTGTTTTTTTGTTTAATATAATCTTCGTTAGCCTGGACACACTTATCCCAATGATAATTTTAGTCTATCTCTGTAATGATTTTTCGAAACCTCTACAAAATATTGTTCCCTGGCTGCAATAACGTCTTCATTTGACGAAAAATGATTTTCACAAAGAAATCGTCTCAAGTTTCTGAAGAAGTAATAGTCAGAATCAGTCAAATCTGGTAGATACGGTGGGTACTTCAGCCATCGTCAACAAATTTGTGTTAACATGTGTATTGTCTTGACTAAAAATGATTGTGTTCTTCTGTAAACCGGGTCTTGTTTGCATTTTTTTCCAGCTGGTACATACGATTGCAGTAATATTTAAAGTTAATTGTTTTAACTTTGTTAAGATAATCAATAAACAAAACCCTTTTAGCATCCCCAAACAATTGATGGCATAACCTTTTTTGCCAATCATTCTGACTTCACCTGTTTTGGAGCTAAAGAACCAGCTTCAGTTCACTGTATACTTTCTTGTTTCACTTAAGGATCATGAAGGTAGATCCAAGTCTCTTCTCTCTGAGAAATTTGTTTTCGATTTAGTTTTCGTTGAATTGTTAACGAATGCAGCACTAACTATCCGAACAGTTTTTTGATATGTAATTTTTCATGTAAAATATGCAGGATTCGTTGATCTAAGATGCCTATGGTATCTGCCATTTTACGCTTAGTCAAACTTGGATCTTTACAAACAGTGTCATAGACTTGCTCAATGATTTCTGGGATTGTTGCACCTTTTTGGACGTCCACTACGTGGTTTGTCTTTGGTGCTTGTACGACCACGATTAAACTCTAGAACCCATCGATGCACAGTTGTAAATCAAGGAGCTGATTTTTTTTACACTCTGTTTATTTTTGTATCAATTTCTGTTTTTGATAAACCTTCCAAAACAAAGAATTTTTTCACTGCACGATATTTGTTTTTTCCATTATAACAAAATACATTGACACGTCAACATCAAATGGCTTCTCAAAAAGAATGAATTGATAAATCATAATAGAATTTTTTGTGCATTCAAATGAAAGATAAAATATTAAAATAGCGTGTAAATTTTAATTTCTTTACGGATTAATAGGTGTTGCTTTCAAAACTTTTCAACCGACCGTTAATAAGCAAATTCGGATTTAAATTTAACGCTATCACGTCAGAAGTTTTTTGATAACCACAAAAAAACTTTAATTTGGACTATTTAGCACTATAAATCGTATTACATAATGCTTAAACGTATCACCTATAACCATTTAAATACAATATTTGCTTTACTTTTGTATTTCAACAGTATTGTTAGGTTAGAAGAGAAACAAGAGCTTCTTTGGACATGGATTTGTATTTAAAAAATAGATGATTACAAAACTTTTAAAGTCCTTAGAAATAGGTTAACATTAAAAAAAAATCGTTAAAAAATTAAAATAACATAATTACGTGTATTATTAATATATTTTTTTAAAGAATATTTAATGACATTAAATACCTACCTTACAGATTACAGGTTAAAATTGAATAATAATTCAGTGTTTTTTACCCTATTTGTAATTTTGCGGACCACCCAAATACACCTCAGTCGAGTCATCAAAGACGGAAACTAGCAGATAACCAGAACATAAACGGAAGTCTACACGTGTTTTATGTAAAGCTACTTTGCTTTCTAAACAATCATGTCGTTCTGAACAAACAAGAGGTATTAATTTAGCGATGACCACACATAGCCGGGATATTTATCTTTATTTTATTTATTGGTTGCTGGATTTTTGGTTTCCAAATAAGTAAATAAACTTAATCGGTTTTGTGATGGATTGTTTGTGAACTAAATAAAATATGTTGATCCTTATATACAATTTAGCGGAAGCAAAGATTTTTTTTAAATTATTTTTTTTTTTGTACAAATATCAGAAAAAAAGTGTTTTGTGGGTAATTTACCTACTCTTCACATACCTAATATAAAAAATTGCAACTGCTATTGCGAAAATTTAAACTAAAGATAACAAAAAATTAACTTGTTTAAAGGGTCAAGAAAAAGATCACATAGGTAGTTAAAAACATTTCTACACTGATTTCTACATTTCATTAGAAACTTTAGCAATGTAAACAAAATAAGTTATAGGTACCCAGCAAAGTAAATCATTTTTACAAAAAAAGGTAGGTACTGGCTAAAATTCTATGTGTTTTTCTTGTATTTTGTTTTTCGAATTTAACTTAAACCACAAAACTCAAGTACCTAACACCCATTAAAACTATGATTTAGGCTTCCTGTGTGGTGGTAAACATAATAAAGTAATAACTGACAAGAATGAAGTTATAAAATCTAATAATTAAACCAATGCCGTAGCCTGATGTGAGACAACGACAATGATATAAACAGTTGAAGAGTTAGACAAAAAAATGAAGAGTGCTATATCACAAGAAATAGCGGCAGTAAAAAAACAAAGTGACCACGTTCATGTACGAATCAGAACCTTTGTTGGAACGGCACTTTAACAGTACAAGGGATTATTCGATACTCTGGTGGAACTGTCTAATCTTACTGCGCATGCATCTAACGTACTTCTGACAGTCAGGAGTTCGGTTGGAACAAACCTATAACTGAGGTGGTTAAGGATTTGGTGTTATGAGTTTATAATTGTCTTTATCTGATATTAATAGATTTGCAATTGTTAGTAACTAGTTTAATTTTTTTTTAATCTATACTTATAATAAATCTGTAGAGAGGTCAATTCTGTACATAAAATATAGTTCCAAAATAACTATCAGGGGGTGATTAGTAAAATTTTTGTCTGTCTGTCTGTCTGTCTGTATAACCGCTATAGAAACAAAAACTGCTTGACGGATTTTAACGAAACTTGGTACAATTATTTTTCTTACTCCTGTGCTGGTTATAGTATACTTTTCATCACGCTACAATCAATAGGAGCAGAGCAGTGAAGGGAAATGTTGGGAAAACGGGAGAAGTTACTCCATTTTAGAAAGTTTTTTATATTTTCGCCGTGTTCTGTGTCTCTGTGTCATTCCGTGGAATTTGTAATCGAATTTAAACCTATTTCCCGACTACCTAGAGCTCTGAAATTTTCAGGATAGCTAAGAACTGGATGACAATGCATGTTTCAAGTGTGTTTAGGCATATACATAGATTTCGAAATTTATACCGAATTGATATTAAACATGATCTAAGTTGTGTATAGATAATATTATTTTGAAAGTTATTAAATAAATCGTTCGTAGCGTAGTTGGTTAGGCGGCGGATCAGTCCACTTGTGACAGTTCTGTTATGTTATCATAATGGGATGGATTACGCGACAGAGAAGTTTTTTTTTCTTTTTTTTTTGTTCTTACATGTGAAAACAGTAATTATTATTTTAACTGGTAATAAAATAAACTGTTTTAGAAAGTTTTTAGATACAACTACCCTTGATTTTGTTAACAAGGAAACAATCTTCTCTATGATCAATCACAGCGTTGTATGACTTAATATTTTTACAATGTCAGGGATGCTGTGCATTGTTGAGATGACACAAAATATGACCTATAAATCAGTAAAAAACTTTCTATTATAAAAAGTTCTTTTTGTAAATTGTGCTTATTTTAAGCTTTCGTCCCGTGTGCAACTTTAATGGTTAAAGCTATACAGAAATCATCTTATTTTTATAATTTGGAGGTCAACTGTGAAAGGATTTTAGAAAATTCCACCCACAAGGGGGCATGCGGGGGCGTGAAAAATAATCTTTACATATAATAAATCTGTAGAAATGAAAATTCTGTACATTAAACATATTTAAAAAATAATTAGCGGGGGGTGTTACTACATCGATATAGAACCCAAAAATGTGGTTAGATTTTTTTTGTCTGTCTGTCTGTATGTATGTTTGTGCGCGCATCACATTAAAACTACTGATCCGATTCGAATGCAGTTTTTACAGATGTATTTGTCTTCTTTTAACTTAACATTTGGTATATTAAAGTTTCTCCTTTAACGAATTCGGGGGAGAAATTTTAATATAACAATCAACACGCCACGCGAGCCCGCTCATTGGCCCAGAGCCGACGTGTGGTATTGCTTACAACACAGCACGAAGAGCTGTTCGCCAGTGGATGCGCATAGAACATCGAAAGGGCTGGGAAAGAACAGAAGGTAAAATACAGTCAAAGAGAATGCTGCAGACACCTACTGGTGCTATAGCGGCAGATGCCCTTGGGCTGAGGAGGAAGACCCTGCGGAAAGTGGTTGGCTTCATCAGCGGCCACTGGGTATTTCGCGGACATCTACATAAGATGGGAATTCAAGTTGAAAACCTCCTATGTAGAAAATGCGGTGAGGAGGAGGAAACAGCCTTCCACGTGATATTCATGTGCCCAGCCCTGCAAGGTCTGCGTGTGAGATCCCTTGGCCTACCGACTGGAGATCAAAGGGAAGAACGGGCAACCATAGTCAAAAGAATCTCTTGGTTCATTAAGAACCTGGGATTTGACGAAGAATGAGGACCTGTGAATGAGGGTGCACAATAAGCTGTACTAGCTGTGATGCAATCCCATGGACTACCTCCAAGCCTGGCCCTCTTTTAAAAAAAAAAAAAAAAAAAAAACACGCCACGCGAACTACGTCGCGGGTTCAGCTAGTCATAAGTAAAATCTTTTCGAAGTATAACGAATTGAAGTCGTCAGTTTTTGAAATATAACCTGAATTTTTAAATGAAATAACTGTATTCATTTTGTCAGCTTTGGTAAACAGTAGTGAATTAATATCTGCTTTTTCTTTATTGACTTTACAATATAAAATTCTGGATTATAATTACTTAGTTTTAAAAAAGAAGTTTTAATGAGGTTAGAAGCTTGGTGTTTGGGATATGGATTATTAGGTGTATGTCCATTTCTACACATAACAATACGCAGTTTTTAATTTTTAAATTATGTTTGAAGTCTTTCTCAATTAGATTCATTTCGTGTTGATCAAAATTGGAATAAGAAAGATCAATGAATTTACTGAAAAAAGTGTAGTCTGAATACTTGTTATTAATCTATTTAGATATGAGTGAATCTATTAACAATCCGTTGAATTTTGAAGTTATACTTCTATTCATGCACTCGGTGGAAAAGATTTGTGTACAGTTAAATGAGAAAAATCATTACATATGTAATGGTGTGAGTAAGAGAGAGACAGACACACTTATAAGGTATATTGGTCGGTAAAAACAAAGATGAAATATTTATCACATGTTCTTAGTCATAACTATAAGTCCTTTGAATACCGTTTCAACATTCAATACATTGAAAAGGGATAGATATACAAAAAACAGTCTAAACTAATGTATGAATATCATAGTGACGGACCACTTGATTATTTGACAGATTATTTTATAATTCTGTCACGTAAGTTAACATATTAAGTTTAGGTTTTTTATATTAATAATATTAATAATAATATTCAGTAATGAGTATTGTATTGTAGTCTAAAATACCGTCACATGGTTGCAGTATATCCTGCACTATGCTTTTGAGGTTGTTGGC